>JADRCD010164519.1:0-28265 GCA_019843815.1 Montemys delectorum | reverse complement strand
CCCCCCCCCAACAGTCAATAATTCATGAACCTATTTTAGTAAAGTTTAAATCTGGATTGATTTCCACATTTGAAATCCTGATTTAGTATTGTTAGTATAGAAGAATCCAATCAAAGTAGGATGACATTAATTTTTCAGCTTCTCAGCATCTAACACACACATGTGGTGTGGCTATGTGGGATAGCCCAGCAGGCATTAAATTATGTAACAATAACAGAATACCAATGGTGTAGCAGCAGCTGCATCAAACCGGTCCACGTGGTTAGAGCTCCTGATATCTTTGGGAGAAAGCAACCTATGGTTGTGAGAGCTAGTTATGACTCTGTGAGAGAAAGCTGCAGCCAGACATGGTCACACATAAGAAATATGAACTTTGTGATGACTTGGGTCAGCGTCAATCTATTATGCAGCTGAAAGTGAGCAGGGGTTGTGTGTTCAATTTCAGGCCAAGAGAGGTTCCCCTCACACTGGCAATTATGTATGACATATTTCTCTGCCTTTTCTCCACTTCCTCTGGCAGGGTTTGTTCAAGGCAAGTCTGTGTGATTTATCCTGCCTGCTAATGAGCTCTCCTTCAGCAAAGCAGTGGCTCTGGAGGCTCAGTCATTAGCAGAAGCATCTAAAGGACTGTTTAGAACCTAGGAGAATGAATAACAGAAAGAACGTGAGATTCACAGAGTTGCACAATCACTCTAAACCTTGTGGCCTCAATAAACCCCCAAGATTCATTACTTCATGATAACCATGCAAATGATAAAGTCTTAGAGATTCTAATATTGACTTAAGAGCTTATCACATGTACTTTAACAAACTCACATTCCCAGAAAGAACTAGTCGTATAAGTCTTCTTGGAAATCTTTTTAAAATGTCTAGGTATAAATAGACATATAGGTATATATACACACTCATGCCTTTGCATGGGTAAACATATAGATGTACAGTAATTGGAAAAACTCCTGTACTGATGGGCCTTGACAGATTACAGCCATGGTGCTAGATCCTCAGTCCACCCTGGAACTTTGCAGTCCTCTCCTGCTTTGGAGGGCAGACCAGCACCATTACTGACCACTACACTTAGCACTAGACACAGGATAGTAGGTGAGTAGGTGAGTAGCATATTTGATAGAGCAGAGCCTGAAAGAAGTTTATGCACTGAAACACTCCTGCAAACTTCTCTCACCATCTTGAGAGTTTGCCTGGCTCACCTTTGAGATACACAAGAAAAGCCAAGGCTCCACAAGCCCAATAGCCCGACAGCCCTTACCTATGTGAGTGGATCCAAGTCAGCAAAGACTTTTAGTGACCCCTTGTCTACATGTGACCATCAAGTCTTGAGAAATAGCCAGTGGGCTGCTAGGCTCAGTGATTTGTTAAGCAATGATTCTGTGACAGTAGGTCTCTGGTATGTCCCAAAGCTATCTTACTACAAAAATATCTATCTCTTTTAACTAACTGCAAAATTCAAGTAGACTCTGATTTAATTTATTCTTTATTACCAAAAATCTAAGTTGTTTCCAGGTCTTTACTAGCCAAACACATTGCCAAGAACTCATACGAAAATCTTTGAATATTTCACACATCAACATAAAGGATATATTCCTAAAAATAGAATTGTCAAAGGATGTATACCTTTCAGATTCGGTCATTTCCATTAAAACTTACTTTGAAGTTGCCTGCACCAACTCATTATTTCATTTGAAGGATGAGGGAGCCTTTCCACCTCTTCTAGGAAAATGTATTTTTTGAAGGAAAGGTATAAAATTTTGATATTTATTAACTTCTAAATTTTATTAACTATAGCTTGTAATGTTTTTTCTTTGAAATTGCACAAATGATTGACTATAATCACTATCACTCACATTCTGACAGTTTCTTATATATCTGTGTGTATTATGTACTTTGTATATATATATTTATGTGGGTATGGTGTAGGTGTGCATATGTGTGTGAATGGGTGGTATGTATGCATATGTGTGTACATGTGTGATGTGCCTGTATTTCGTATGAATGGGTGATTTGAATGCATATGTGTGAGCATGTGTGGTGGTGTGTGTGCATGAGTGTGTGAATGTGTGTGTACATGAATGTGTACATGTGTGATGTGTGTGTGTGTGTATGTGTGTGTATGTGTGTACATCTATGGTACATGCACCCACAGGGAGGTGAGAGCAGCATACCAGGAGTCATCCTCTATCACTCTGAGCCTTAACTGTTTTGAGATAGGATCGCTCAGTGAATCAACAGCTTACCCTTTCAATGATGCCACTGACCCCAGTGGCCAACCAGTAAGACTTGGTGGTCACAGGGCAGAGGTAGTTAAAAGGCTTTGCTGGTTTGGTCCCACTTGCATAGTTGAAGTTTGCCTAACTATTTGGCTAATGGAGCCCGAGTGGGCTGGAGTAATATCTTAGCTCTGCTCATTTGTCTCATAGGTGTCTTAGACAAACTCTCAATAAAGTTATCTAGAGCTGACTATGTTTGTTCTTAATTCTGGGGACATAGACACATACAACCATGCCAAGCTTTTTCTGTGGGTGCTGGAAACTTCAGTTCACATCTTTATGTTTGCCAAGCAAGTGCCCTATGGACAGAGACATCACCCCAACCCCTGTATATATTTTTAAATACAAGAAATTATTTGTTGTCAGTTAGACTATTTGCTCAGTGGGTCTGGCCTGGTGAATTCTCATATAGGTTCAGAAATACACAGTTGAAGTTCCAAGATCCAATGATAATGTGCAGTCCAAGGGAAACAAATGGCAAAGTTTTGTGGCCACAAGCTCTTTATTGCTCTTCCGGAGACCCTCTCCTTTTCACTGTTAGACAAGGTATTAGCTACATTTGTTTTTCAGAGAGAGAGAGAGAGAGAGAGAGAGAGAGAGAGAGAGAGAGAGAGAACCTCTGGCTCCTGGCTTTAATGTCTGAAGCCCATGTATTTGGGCAAGATGTGGCAGCAGTAGGGGCCTGGCAAAAGACAGCTGCTTACTTCACCCTATCTAGAAAGCTGTAAACAAAGCAGGAAGTGGCCCGGGGTACTATATCCCCAAAGATCTACCTCCAATAACCTTCTCCCTCCAACTCTGCTCTATCTATCTCTTGTGTCCCCAACCTCTCAAATTAGCACCATCACTGGAAACTAAGCTTTCTAACCCTGAACCCGTGGGGGACATTTATATCAAAGTCATGACAGCAACATAAAGAATGGGAGATATCTTGATCCACTAAGAACAAGATTTAATTGTGGCTTTGCCCTCTATAATGTGTTTCAATAGGAGCATGCTCCAAAAACCTCTCTGTTTCAGTTTCTTAATTTGTACAGTGTGATGGTTTGAATATCCTTGGCCCATGGAGTGGCACTAATAGGAAGTGTGGCTTTCTTGAAATTGGTGTGGCTTTGTTGGAGGAAGTGTGTCTTTATGGGCATGGGATTTAAAGCCCTCATCCTAGCTCCCTGGAAGCCATTCTTCTCATGTTTGCCTTTGAAGTAAGATATAGAACTCTCAGCTCTTCCTACATCATGCCTGCCTGTATACTGCCATGCTTCTGCCTTGACGATAGTGGACTGAACCTCTGAACCTGTGAGCCAACCCCAATTAAATATTGTCCTTATAAGAGTTGGCATGGTCATAGTTTCTGTTATCAGTAGTAAACCCCTAACTAATACACACAGAAATAATTACATATTTTATGATACTTATATATTTTGTTTCTACTTCTCAAATCTGCATCTGCTTATGAATGAAAGAGCAAGTGGTTGCTACAGGGTGACTCATACTGGTATGGTAAAGTAGAGAGACCATTCCAAATGTGATCTGGTAGGCTCCTAGTGCCTCTACTTGAGGGACCCTGAGTGTGAACAGTTAACATCTCTGCTCTCATCCTAGATGGGTTGATACAGAATTGCAGGCACTTTGTAAGAAACACATAACCTCAGGTATGGCACACAGTAGGGTGTTATACTTAGTACCCTTCCTTGTATAGCTGTAGTGACCCTTAGTGAGCAGGTTGTCATCTTAACTCCTTCAGCTTTTTCCTTCAGTATCTTATCTCATTTGGGAGCACATTCTATCACCCACATTTTAGTATATTTTAAGATTGTTTATGGAGTATAGTAAGTGTCTAGTTTATAAAATAGCCTGTAGTCATAATAGCATCACCAAGTGAGAACTTGGTGGCAAGACTTACCAACTAACCTTTCTCAGTTTCCATTCACAAACATTTAAGGAATTCTTGGGGGGGGGAAGAACTAGAATCAATTCTTATTGTCTGCAACTGATTCTCCCCACTAATGCCACCTCATTGCCATCTGTCAATAATATAGCCAGGAAAGGAATCTGGGCTGAGACCCAGAAATGCAAAGCCATTGAGGGTCTTTTCACGGTCACCGGGGATTGAGGGTACAGCAATAAAACGTAATTAACTGTCCAGTGAAGTCTATGTCTGGTGCCAAGACATAATGCAGACACCAAATAAATGCCAAGAAAAGAGAAATGGCAGGGATCACAAGGCCTCACAAAGAAGAAAAAAACACCATGAGGATTCAAAATGAGAATAGGATTCTTGGTGTTCCTGGGCTGAGGGATAGGTAGAACAAAGGCATGAGGTTTTGAAAAGTCAAGGAGCATGAAAATATAAAGATCATATCAGGTTTGTCAGGTAGAGGGAATGGGATGTCATTTAGGGGAATGGCATTACATTCAGACTAGATTATGACCTTAAAGTCACATTGTGTAACCCTCCTTAATTCTAATTCATAAGTTAATGATGTGAAGTTTTGTGGATGGTTGCTACCAGGTCTACTGAGAATAAGAGGGAAATCTCTTCTTCATGGATCATTTGATCTGTCTCTTCAGAACTAGAAGAGGTCTCAAAAGGCATCTTGTCTTGCTATCTGATTATTACTGGAAACAATGGCATAATTATCAACTGCTCAGAAATGAAGTGCATTATTTTTGGCAGATGTCCTTTAAATGAAATTGGCTCTGTTTGATTGTCCCAAGGAGCAAGTTAGTCTGTTGGTTATTGAGAAACTTTATTAAAACATGTCCATGGCTATGATGGGCAGTTGGTGCCACCTGCTATGCAGATCACAATAGACGGTAAGGCCATATGACAGACAATTGTTTTGGGATAGAACAATTACTTGTGGAGTAGAGCTTAAGTTGAGCCTGTTTTGTGTGAAAAAGGAGGCAGGGTCAGGAATGTTCAGTGTCCATCAGGGACCAACTTCACCTTTGCAGTGAGACTGGAGTATCTGACCAATCCACTGAAATTTTCAGGTTGCTTCTCTCCCACCACCAGTCTCTATTCACTGTACCTTTTTCTGGTGGGTTTTGTTTTCTTGTCCCAAAAGACCCGTTACCTTCTCTCATGCAATGTGATATCTTACTTACTAACTTTATGGCTTATTATATGTCTTTACTGAAAAAATGAACTTTGAAAGAGGAGGGATTTTAGTCTTCTCTGTGTCCACATCATGAGAAAGTTTGTAAAGTTCAGATATTTGAAGAAATGTTAACTTAAATAAGAAAGTTCAGCCACAAGTATCCTGACACTGTATGGAGGGAACCCATGTCCTACACTCTAGACAACCATTCCATATTGGAGTCTGTGGTTCCAATTTTTTCATTATTCTATAAATCAATAACTTTGTCCAATGCAAAAGGAGAAAAGTAAGCCATTTGAGGTGTGGGTTGATGGAGACTAAGACCAGGGTATCACTTATGCTAGGCATTCGCATTGCCACTGTTCTTAGACTGACTGACCCAAGGGTCCGGGTTAGTTGATGCTGTTGGTCCTCCTGTGGAGTTCCTATCCCCTTTGGGGCTGTAATCCTTCCCCCTACTCCTCTATAAGGGTCCCCAAGCTCCATCTACTGTTTGCTTCCATCTGAGTCAGCTATTGGGTAGAGCCTCTGAGAGACAGCCATGCTAGACTCCTGTCTACAAGCATAACAGAGTATCATTAACAGTGTCAGGGATTGGTGCTTGCCCAGGGGATGAGTCTCAAGTTGGGCTGCTTATTGGAATCCAGTATATCCACGCTACACTCTACAGACCCAGAGAAGCTAAACAAGAAGAAAGGTACAAGTAAGGATGCTTGAATCTCACTTAGAAGAAAGAATAGTCATAAGAGGTAGACAGAGGGAGGGAAACGGGTAGAAGAGGGGATGGGGAAAGGAATGGGAGGATTCAGGGTCAGGTGGGGAAATGGACAGGAGAGATGGCCATTTGGCCATGAGAATAAATGGAAATCTGCAACTGATGGGGTTTGGGAGGTGAAGAGCATCTCCAGGAGGATGTGACAGAGACCTGAGATAAGGGAGGTGCCCACGAATCAATGGGGTGATCTCAGCTGTGGCTCACAGCACCAGGAATATGGAACCTGAAGAGGCCATGTCCTGTAGCCAGGCAGGATCCCCAGTGGAAAAATAGGGATGGCAACCCACCCACAAAACTTTCAACCCCAAATTTATCCTGCCCACAAGAAATGCAGAGACAGGGGATGGAGCAGAGACTATTGAGAATCTTATATAAATAGTAAGTGTAATGTCTATCATATTTACACCACAGGGCAGTTTCTACGCAACCACTCACACCAAGAAGCAGAATATTGCCAGCAGGACTAAGCCTCTCTGAAACCTTCCAGTTACCACCTCATTCATAAGTAAAACCTTACCTTACTAATAACAGCGAGGCTTTATTCTCTGTGCTCTGCTCCCTGTGTGAATGGCAGCGTCATAAAATACGTGCTCTTCTGTCTAGCTTCCTTTTGTTTTTATTATGTTTAGAAGGTGTATGCTTTGGAGTAGATTTAGTTGTAGAACATTCATTTCCATTGCTGTACAGCATTCTATTCTGTGAATATGCCGTTACTTATCCATCTCTTCAACTCTCAGAGGGTATTTGGACAGTTTCCAATGTGTGGCGATTGTGAGTAATGCTGTCTTAGGCATTCCATTGCTTGGAATTAAGGTGGAAATGTTCAGGCAATCCTATTAGGCAATTCCATATGCCAAGGAGTACAATTTCAGGTTCTCTATACTCTTCTAAAAGTGAACTGGCTGTTTTCCCAGAAGGAAAAGAAGAAGCATAGTGCATGCATGCTAATGTTGAAGTCCAGTGATAGCTATTCACTCCTGATGGGTTTCCTTAAGGTGTCTATTTCTGGTGCCTTAAAGAATGCAAATTCTTTGCCTTTCTCACAGAGGAGTTAGGGTGGGGGAGCAAATATCCCCATCATTACAACAGAACTTCTCTAAAGTCAAAGTATCTAAATGATAAATTAGAGCAGTGTTTCTCATTGCAAGAAATCAACCTACTTCTTTCTGCCTCCTGAGTAAGCACGAAGGAGAGCAGCGAGCTGTAATGAGAACCCACACTTGCATATCTACTTTCCATCTGTGGAGCACTTTGTAGATATTAACTAATTAATCCTCCACTTTTTTCCTACTCTCCCACCATGAAACAGGTGGCATTTCCATATTATGTCACTCATTTGCAGAACGACAAACACAAGAGCAGGTTATACCATATCCTCAATGGGGTCCAGAAGTGTAAAATAAATGCTTTGCTGCCTGGGGCCTTTGTGAAATAAAATTACCACATATTTTAAGCCTGAATGTCTAAATTGCATAAATAAAGCCTCTCAAGAACTTCTGCTGCATATGATGGGAGAGATGGATTTATCATCTGGTTTGTTTAGCGAACTGTCACCATTGTTGCTCATGAATATCAATGATACCATAGCCCCTGGAAAAGCCCTGAAAGAGGCAGAAGTGGGGTAGAATGCTAAGTGTTTTCAAACATGGAACCTAGCAAAGGGTACTGAGTTGCTTCCACTGGGCTTCCTCCACCCCCAATCCAAGCAGTTAAAAATTTGATTTACTTAGAAAAGAAAGAAATGAGACAGGTTTATAAATCCAGGGAGAACAAATGATTGTGTGTGTCTTTGTGTGCTGAGATCAGAAATGGATATCTCATTTTGAATTGCTCCTCAAGTTTTATAAAACTGCTGCTCCATAACAATTCTGATTGTCTAAACAAGTTTAGTTAAAATTGTTATTTACAATTTTAAGGTCTGTAGAAACATTTCACCATTTTATATTTACAATTTCTTAAAATGGAGTCATCTATTTTAAGTTTAGATACAACCTACATTTATAAAACCAGGAGGTTTGGAATGTAATCAGAACTAGTGATTGTGCTAGACAAAAAGGAATTCTTCCTGAGGTGACGTTCTGCTCTGGTTCTGTGCTCACAGCTCAATTTGGTTTCCCAAGAGTCTACTGGAAATATTGAGGGCACTGGAGAGTCCTTAAGCCTTTAAACAGGAGATAAAGAAGGCAAACCAAGTGATATGAGAAAGTGAGGTGTCTACTTGGTTTCTTTTTCCTGTCCTGGACACTGTTGGGGTGAGGACTCCCCAACAAGAACTGCTAAATAGTACAACAGAATCACAGCTTCCTGAGACTTTGCAAATAGTGAGAGGCATCAGTCTGGTCTACAAGGTAGACCAAGAGAATAGTGTTCATCAGTAGGGCAACTGAGGAAAGAGTAAAGCCCCTTACTTCTGTTCCCACATCTAACAGATGTATTTGCACAGGAACACAGAGCAAGACATCAGGGAATCAAGAGAGATTCTGGGGTTCAGGAAATGAAGAGGGAAGTCAGGGCTGGAATTATGAGTGGAGCTAAAGATAAAAGCTCCACAGAAGGAAATCTACCTTAGGGACTGGACTTTCATCACCAATTCAAAGCACACAGTCAATGATTTTCTATGGAGAAGCGTTGCTTTTAAAGAGAGAAGTAGCATGTCTAACCTAGGAAGGAAAACAGACAGTGCCATAGATAGAGAATATCCACCAATGGTGAAGTAGAAAAAGCACAGAGGTCTACCTGTGAGCATTGGAAGTCACTCAAGGACAAAGAGGGGGTAGGGGCAGGGCTCTGGGAGAAGCCATAGGGACAGGAACTAATGTGCTGTCAATGTAAAGGCCAGTGAGGTAGGAGAGGAACAGGGATTGAGGAGGGAAACAGAAAAACGAAATAGAATGGATAGAGACTTTTTGAAGTTTTTGTTTGTCTGTGTGCTTGCTTGCTTGCTTGCTTGCTTGCTTGAGGATAAAAATTCTTCACAGGGGTAGAAGAAGGGAGGGGAAGAGAAGGATGGGGGGGGAGGAAGAAAACATGGTGGGGGTTGGGGAAAGGGAGAGAAACAAATGATAACAACAGGTATAACAAAAACCAAAAGGAAACAGAAAAAAGTCGGCCACAAATGTAGATGCAAAGTTAACAGCAGAAAATATATGAAATGTTTCACAAAGTGTCACTGTTTGGGGGCATTACAGCTGACTGCAGATGTGCCGTCATGAGAACTCTGATGCCATTGTGTTGCAGGCCACTTATCTCTCTATTCTGACATGATGTGAATTGTCTATTTGGCTCAACGGAGGATTCTAAAATTTAGGAGCTTAAAACATTCACAAGTCCACACCATCATTGTGGGACCCCTAGCTGGGTGGTTCTGGCTAAAGGTCTGTGTAAGGTTGCCTGAGGCTGATGGTTTGTCAAAATCTGGAGAGAATTTACCTCCATCTGGGATCACTGAACACTTGGCAAGTTGATGCTGGGTTTTGGCAGGAAGCCTTATGAGGCCCCTTGGGGAGCTCTCCGTGGTGCTGATTCAGAGTATGGCAGTTAGCTTTCCCTAAAGTAGATAATGCAGGAGTGGGGTGTGTCGAAAGTCCTTTAATGACCTGGCATTAGAAATCACACCTCCATTCCTTCTACCTTGCTCTGCTCACTTAGAGACCACACCCAGAGGGAAGGCCATCAACTTCTACTGTGTCGCATGAAGAGTACTGAAGAATTAGAGGACATCTTTACATGGAGGCCATTGAGTCTTAGTAAGAATGATACTGAGGCTGGAGCACCCAGGGAGCTAGGTACTCAGCTCTGCTTAATAAAGAGTACATGGGCATGTTTTGAAAATACTTGATTTTTATTGCCAAAGGACCAAATAAACCCTTCCTTAAGTTTTCTCTACATATAAATGACACCAACATCATAGGAATATATTTTTCTCCTTCTGATTTAATTATAGCATGATTTTATGTACACATAAGCAGCTAATGTAAACAGTATGGGGTAATAAAATGTATACAACATATTTTTTTTCATAAAAAAAAGAGTTTTGGGGAATCTTCGATTGGAGATGTGAGATACTTAGGGGACCTGAGATTCACTGGGTGTGAAATAATGCATGGTGTATTGTTCCGAAGTACAGTATTCTGAGGGGGGTCATCACTCCACTGTGTCTATGGGGCCTCTGAGAGGACTGGAGAATGCTTACACTTGTAGTGGAATGGAGAGGGGGAGGCAACCACAGATCTGTGTGGTATCTTCTTTGCAGACCTCAGCAAGTACTCTTTGATGGATTATTCGGGAAAAGCAAAGATTCTCATAAGGGTTTCTATAAGTCCTGACCACCTCAGCTAGCTAGTAACCCTTGGAGGAGCAGAAAGAGTCAGATTTGAGCAGAAGCCGCCCATAGAAACACTAGCATGAGATGAATTTGTCCCCCCCCCCCACACACACACACGGTCCTGCTCCCACTTCCCTTCAGTGAGCTTGGAGGGAAAAAGAATTAATGAGGCTTGTTGTATGTGCAGGATAAGCACAGTTTGTGTTGCGCTAAGTGTAGCAGAAGCTGAAAAAGCATATCTAGTGAAACTAAGTAATTAGATTTCACATTTCTCACATTTGTAAAGGAGAAAAAAAATGCCTTTCATGGAAAGCATCTTTAAACTCATTTTCCAAAGGCAGGGAAGACTTTCTTAGCCCATCCAGCATTGGAACTGTGTTGACCACATTTAAAATGAAGGTAGAAATCAGTGAATTCATGTTCGAGGTTATCTAGGTGTTCCATAAGAGGAGATATGGGGACCAGCTTCAGGCACAAAGCTGGGGCCTGCTCCCTGCATGGATGAAAGCCCAGATCAAGTGCAAAGAGTATGTATGTTTGTTCTCAAATGTTTGGAAACACATGAAGTGCGGAGAACGTGGTTTCAATACATTGGTTAAGAGCTGCCCTTTTGGTGCCACATGGCCTGGGTTCAGTTTTACACCATCACTTACTAGCTGTGTGTGGGGAAAGTTAATTTAATCTTTGTCTCTGTTTTTTTTCCATCTGTGAAATTAAAATATAACAGCAGCTTCATCCTAGGCAAAAATATATACATGTGAGTCACAGGGCAACAGTAACTGATGCAATCTAAGCTCCATGAAGATGAGCTGGTTTTACAAAGACTGCTAAGCAAAGATTTCAACATTACTGTGAACAAAGGACATACTGAACAAATATCTGATGCTGTGATAGAGGAGTAATAGTCAAATGTCTTAGGTTTTTACTGTGGTGAACAGACACCATGACCAAGGCAACTATCATAAGGACAACATTTAATTGGGGCTGGCTTACAGGTTCAGAGGTTCAGTCCGGTATCATCAAGGCAGGAAGGGAACATGGCAGCATCCAGGCAGGCTTGGTATAAGAGGAGCTGAGACTTCTACATCTTCATCTGAAGGCTGCTAACAGAATACTGGCTCCCAGGTAGCTAGGCTGGTATTAAAGCCCACACCCACAAGGCCAAACCTATTCCAACAAGGCCACACCTCCTAACTGTGCCACTCCTTGGGCTAAGCATATTCAAACCATCACATCAAATATAGCAAATTCTGTTCGAAGTTTCTGTTTTGTCTTTACCAATACCCATTGTGGCATTGGTTTCTCTGTATACATATGTAAACATACATGCATGTCTCATTCTTCAATAATACTTTGCTATTACCCTATAGTACGGCCCCTTCCCACAGGTCAAAATTACACATATACATGGCCCTATGCCTTATATAAAATAGGAAGGCACAGAGAATATTTGTGAGCTGCAATCCCACTCAACCTAAGATAAGCATTTTTCCATGCTCTATTGGAGCTGCAATCCCAAATCCAGGATCTCTCCAAGATACCAAGAGAGAAGAAAGCAGGGATTCTGTCAGCTATTTCCTGCTTCATACCAGTTAGGCTACATAAGGTAGCAGGTAACAAGAAACCTAACAGACTGTGGCTTAGAACTTAAAGACACAGTGCTTGATAAACAGTCAGGCTTTAATTGGTTCTTCATCTTCATGACTTTCCTGATATCTTGTCATGGGTAAATGTATTTTCAATACTACTGTGCTTCCTCTAAGGACATCAGGATGGCCACCAAGACTCCAGGAAGCATTTGCTCACACAGAAAGCTCCAAGAAGAGCAAGTATGAGTTTCCCTGTGCCTGTCTTCTTTTACAGCAAGAGAACTGCTTTTTCCAAATCTCTCCAGGAGGTTGTCCTCACAGATCTTTGTCCAAGATGTCACCCTATTTCTCAAGGGGAAAAATCAGGGCAGGGAATTCAGTTTCTAGTCTGTTTGTGGAGTAGTGAGATGGTTAGGAATGTCTTTGAGGGCAGTCAAACAACAATGTAGAAGGTAGACAGATGGATCAGCAATTTGGGCAGGGGTGTTTAGAGCTTTAATGTAGAAAACAGAGAGAGAGAGAGAGAGAGAGAGAGAGAGAGAGAGAGAGAGAGAGAGAGGGAGAGAGAGAGAGAAGGTAGAAAAGTAGAGGCCAGCCATGGCCATGTGGAGAGAGGAGAAAGGGAGGGGGAGAGAGGGAGCAAGAGGTGAGAGTAGGAGGCAAGAAAGAGAACAAGAGCTTAAGCAGATGGATGAGCAATTAAAAACACTCGTTGCTCTAGCAGATTACCCAAGTTCAGTTCCCAGCACCCACATTAAGTAGCTTACCACTGCTTGTAAATTCAGGAACAGCAGTTCAAATGACCTCTTCTGTTTTCCACACACAGGTATTCACACACATAAATAAAAATAAAATAAAAAATAAGACAAACAAACAAAGATGTGTGCCATTCTCTAGCTACTCGTAATTGGCCATTAAGTGACACTGCCCACCCCACCCCCCACTCTCTCCAAGCTGTGAGATGAGAAGTGAGTAGGTATTGCTCATGAATTCAATCGGCCTTGGCTGCCTAGAACCAGTTATTCTTTGGCTGCGGCTGCTGAGACCTGACCATAGACACCTTACACATTTGTGAGAGAGGGCAGTGAATACTTTTCGAATTAGAGCAGCATATTTGGAATTAATAGTCTTGTGGGTAATCAGAGACTTGATCAGTCACATATCTCCTGGAGGCTTCAGAGTTTTCCTGATGTAAATAAAAGTTACCCTCATGAGCAAGGTTGTAGCCAAGCATGATAGCACCTGCCTTACCCCAGCACTCTGGCTAAGGCAAGAGCATCCTGAATTTGAGGCTAATTTGGGCTGCTGTGAGGTTAAGCTAACAAAAGTAATCTAGGGAGACACTGTTACAACCAAAGTAAGGACAAAAACAAGGTTGCTGGGTGGGCTAAATGAGATAGTCCACACAATGTGTACTTGTTGACTGCAGTTTCACAGAACATTTGAGGGGAATGTTCTTTATACATTGTTATTATCAAGACCTCTTTATGTATTCAGCTGCCAGAACATATCAAAGCAATAGGCAATTCAAAACAAGTCCCTGGTGTTTTCCCGGCATCTAAAGGGACTAGGGCTAGCTCCCATGCAAAAATTCAGAGCTGGCACTTTGGTAACTTCAGGTGCTACTTTGTGTCTTCTTGCTTTAGCCTGCCCCCTTGGACTTCTATTGCCTTCAAAATGATTAAATGTGAACCAAGAGAGGCAGGAGAAGAGTCCTCTGCCTTAGGCTCTTTACAATTTCAAGATTCATTCACAAAGGAAGAACATCCTTTCAGACATGATGCATGCCAATGTGGATTTGATCTTGCTTAGTACTTTGTGCATGGTAATAAGATTGTACAGTGTTCATTTGCCCCACATAAGTGCTACTGGAAGTGGGAGTGGGATGTCATCTCCTTAGGCCACATGTGATGCTCCTCACACTAAGCAAATGTGACTCTATCCCCTAGCAAGTTCAAAATCTTTGCAGACATTGAAAAGACATATGGGTATAAGGTTTGTGTGAGACTGAACTCAGCTTCCGAGCCAAGCTCACTGAATGGTATCACCTGTGGTAGATACAGCCAGCTAGACCAAGTAGCAAAAGACCAGGATGATTCCTATTGATGTGATAAACAAGTCTTAAGCTCCAGTGTTAACTGAGGGGGTCTGAGAGCAGCTGAAAGCATCAGCCAGGAAATGAGAGTGTCCTGAAAGGGGCTAGATCCACTTCACAGGCGAAGCATCCAGTGGAACCCTGCAAACTGTCACTGATTTAATTAACACTGGTTAATTAACCAACACCTCAGGCTGGAACTTTCCACATGCCATACACATTTAGGCACACTGTATCTGTACTTTCCCCCAATCTTTTAAGATAAATTGTACAGGTAGCAGTAGTATAGGTGCTGCTGGTCAAGCACCACTGAGCAGGCACCCTGGCAGTAGCTACTTCTGGAACATGGTCATGGCTCTGTACCTTGACATCTTCACTTGCCTCATGCAGGTACTTTGAGGTGCAAACTATACTAAAGCCTAGAGAGAATTCAGAGGAAGCGCTGTCTCCACAGTAGGTTTCAGGACTAGCCCTGGTTTTGGGTTTTTGTTTTGTTTTATTTTTTCCTGTATCACCTACAGGGCTTTTTACATTTTTAACTTTCTTTTTGTTTTTTGTTTTTTTCTTCAAGTTTGTTAGCTAAAATGATCCATTTTAGATAAAGATTATAAACATTCCAATATTTTAATTGGCTCTTAAACTTGGAAGGTAAACTCTATTTTTACCAAATTAAGGAAAACAAAGAATGGTAAGACTCGGGGTCAGTTAAACTTTTCTGCATAGAAACTAAACACTGAAGCATCATGTTTGTTATGCAAGTCGTTGTAGCCCATGTGCCCAGTAAAGGGAGCTCTCAGGAAAGTGAGGGTGCCCACATATGTCCACACTGGTGTCTACACGTCAGGGTTCAGGCAACTCTGAGGAGCTTTACTGTCAATAACATGAACATGACTGCCTTCTTCCATGTCTTAGTCTTGGAATACAGGTATATGATTCTACCGACTCTATTCCAACACTGTTGATTCTTTCCGTTCCTATCTCCTGGAGCCCTTTGCTAGATCCACACTGCACTTCACTGTCTTCAGGACAAAATCCAAAATACAGTACATGAGATTTTCCCTCAACAGATCTTTACTTCTCTTTTGAGCCAATTGTGGGAATAGCCGTGCAACCCCATATCTTTCCTAACATGCCAACTATTTGAAGAGTCTCCAGTATATTACGCATGCCTTTAGATATGTGTCATGACCCCTTTTGATTTGTATAACTTGCGAAATGCTTCTGTCGTCATCTGTGTTACATCTCCATTTACTATGGGCCACGCCCTCTGTAACCATCGTCCAATAGGAAAAGGTTCTTCTTCTAGATTCTTTCTTGTCTCTCCTCACCAGCCTCTGGTGTTCTTCCTGACTGGCATGCCATGTTTGCTTATGGATGTCTCTGATCAGACCCTGTGACTTACAAACACTCATGTCAGTCAGATTCTGAGATCTTAGATATCACACACTGTGACTTCTATTCTTTTGTCTCCCCTGCTTAGCTTGGTTTCTGGTCTATGAATGATTATCAGTAAACGTGAAAGAAAAGAAACAGTAGAGAAGCAAACTTGGTTCTCATTTGTCTTTCAAATGTCTGTTTTCTACTGACGAAAGCCAAAGTGATTCTCTTACCTGCTCTTTGCTGAAAGATAATAAGCCTGAATTCTTGATCAAAGGAAGCCTTACAATGGAGAATAATTTGTAAATGAAGATTAGTTTTCAAAACATAAGGTTTATATTTAAAGGAAACCAAGTTTGTAATATCAGGGTCACAGACTCTTTGAGCAAGAATGACAACCATGAGAAGTAGGCTGTTACTGGAATTATGAAACTGTAATGGAGTCAAATTGCTTTCCCTTGAATCCCAGTTTTATTGCCTATAGGATTTATTACCTTGGGCAAATTGTTTAACAGTGTTCAGTTTCTTTAATCGTAAAGTTAAAGGAATTGTTATAAAATAAAGCAATTTGATACATGTGAAAAGGGGTTTAGAAAAAAGTCCAGTACATAATAAATACTACATGAATGTTTATTCTAATTCTTCATTGTCTAGATTAATATTCCCCTAGGTATTAAGGAATGTAGAACCATGGTGTTAAATGAGGGGCTGGGCTGAAGTCCAGAACTTTCTCCTTTCCACTCCCTGGGAATTAGAATTTTTGGAGCTAAGGGAGCCTAGCTGAAAATTCTGATCATCACAGGGCCCCTTACTTTCAGGAAAACTGACACTGAGCCTTGATTTGATAGTCATAGGTCTTTCCAAATGGGAGTCCCACTGAGCATCAGAGATCCCACAGCCCAGGCCACCTGACAGTAATCTCAATCAATCTTCTCTAAGGAAATGTCCTCATCTGGCCAAGCACTCAGATGGGCTAGACTGGAGAAGCTAAGCTCTGTTTTTCTTCTGTAGTAATTTCTGGGTGGCACCTCAAAAACTTTTGCTCAATGATATGGCTGCATCTTGCTGTCTTTTGTCCACTTAGGAACTATGCTTGGTTGGACTCCAAGATCTGTATCTCAGAGATAGAATCAGTGTATATAACTAGTGATGGTACAGGTTTCATTTAACCCTTTTTGGTGAAATTAGGATTCTAATTTCCATTTTTAAAATATTGATAAATATCTTACTATTTCCCTATTTTCAACTCATGACCAAGTGTCTTAAGTTTCTTTTCATGTTGCCGCAATGAAATACTCAACGAAAATCAGTTAATGCAGAAAGGATTTATTTCAGCTCACAGTTCAAGATACATCATGTAGGACAATTGCACCAGTGAAGCTTAAGGCATCTAGTCACCTGGCACTGATAATCAAGGGGAGAGTGATGAATGCTTAAGCTCTCTTCACTTTCTTCTCCTTATACAGACCAGGATTTCATTAAACAGAGTAATTCTACTCACAGTTGATAGGTCTTCTTAATTAAAGTAATCCAGAACACACAGACACACACACACATAGACACACACAGACACACACAGACACACACAGACATACACACACACACACACACACACACACACACACACACACACACGGAGACACTACAGAATCCCAGAGCTCTGTCTTCCCCAGTGATTCAAGTGGGCTTTTTATTATTGACATACTATCATTTGAACCTATCCCCAGGTATGTTACAACTGTACTCTCTGTAGCTATACTATATTTGAACAGAAGTATTGTTTTTCTATATAATTATACATAGTCATAAACCAACCCAGACTCATCTGTAGCTGCTACTGTTTGCTTGTTTAACTGAGCAAAAATGGCAGTGTCACTGTTTAGTAATGTCACTCAACTCAGTGGGTTCTTCACTTGTCCTGAAAGCTCACTTTGATGGGGAAAAGAATGGATCCCTCTTTCTTTCTTCTGGCCACAGACTACAGGAGAGCTGTTTGACATTTTTTTTTTTCAAGAGAAAAGAGAGCTATATTAGCATGACTGCATTTATCATAATTAGTTTAGTGTAGACATTTCTAGCTTTGTTTTATGTATGAGAATATGTTGATGTATCACAGAAAACAGATCTTTCCCTTTTGTTTTCTTAGAGTCTGATCAAAAAGAGACCTTCAAATAGCATCTCACACACACACACACACACACACACGCACACGCACACGCACACGCACACGCACACACACACGCACATCTATTTGTGGATTGTTTTTTAACAGTTAACTTTCTTGAGGTAAAGGAAACTTTATAGACAGTAAAGTTCATTATTCTTTAAATAAACATTGGGTTCTGGGTGGTTACCTATTCCTTGGAATACTCACCCAGATGAAGTTTTAAGGCTATCTAACTACAAAGAGGAGTTTTAACAATTGAGAGACATAGTACCAGAATGCAACTGTTGTTTCCTTGGTTACTTTACATCTAACTCCCTACTGAATCAGGAGACATAGCTACCAAGATACATCTCATTTTCCTTTGTTAGCTAGTGTCTGACTCCTTGCCTGCCTGCTCTCACTGTCACCCTAATAGTATAAAGTAACCAGTGTTGTTCCCTTTTAAGTGAAATAACTTAAAAAGCAGTTTATTGGCAAGGGAGCAGTAGTAGAGAGATAAAATTCAAGCCCACAATTCAACTCCTAACCGTCATGTGACAAATGCAAGCTCCAGGTAGCACAGTGTCCCTTGAGTAATTGTGAGGAAACAGCCATAGACCCTGTCTCGAGTAACGTTGTATACATATATAGCAAGGGCTGATAAAGGAGTGATCAGTGTTGGGAAGAACAATAAAACACATGGCCTTGGCCAGGGAGGAACACATTTAGAAAGTCAATAGCAAAGGCAGCAGACATCAGGTTCAGACCTTTATTCTAGGCCTTCAGTAAAAGGCAAGGATCCTCAAGTGAAAAATGATAGAGTGTTTTTTGTTTGTTTGTTTGTTTTTATTTGTTTGACTAAATAGCATGATAGTGTAACACAGCTGGATAACCTTGCAAGAACTGAAACTATAAATAAATTTCAGTTCTTAAATCCATAGTGAGCTCTGCCAGTCAAGGTTTCTTTGTTGTCAACAAAGAAACAGACCTGTGTTTAAGCTAAAGAAAAAAATATGTGCGTTCAGAAAGCCAGAGGCCTTTCCATAGGCCCAGCAAAGAGGAGTGTTTGATCATTATGAACAAGCTACAAACTTTGTTTCTGTCCTTGACAACCAGCTGAAGATCCAAAATTTAGAAACAGATCATCCAGCTGTCTTCCTCACACCTGAAAGGGAAGAGATATTGGAAAGAACATCCTAGAAGAGAAGGAAAAATCCTTCAAAAGGAAGCAGAAGGGCATCGACACTGCTAGAAGGAGAGAGTGGATGCAGGGTGGACCCCAAAGTCCCTCCATAGAAACTGTCAACCATTTCAGAGCAGGGTCATCACATGGTCAGATCTGTAACTTGATGAGCAAGGAACTGCAAGACAGCATGAAAGATGGTTTAGAGGAGTCTGGGGGAAGGACTGTGGTCTCACTGGGAGACAACCACTTTGATCCAAGTAAAGTCTGCTAACCCTTCAAAGAGTAGATGTGAAGATGAAGTGGAGGAGAGAAATCCACAAGGTATTAGGAACAGTACTTCACAGTGACAGTTAGCTAGAATATTCTCACATGGTCAACGTTACATTGATTTGATGAGAATATTATTGACTTAATGAGGAATTATCCCAAGCTTTATGATTTTATAAATGAGAAAATAACACACACCCCAGGGAGACTTCACTGTTATATTAACAATTAATGGGGAAACCTGACAACTCAAGACTTGGAGGCTGTGCTTATCACAAATACTATAAAGCTGGGAGAGTTGGTCGGAACCCAAATACATTCAGTGTAATCTTCCATAAACCTGCCACCTCTAGTTTGAAAATATTTCATGTGTGAGACTGTGATTTTTCTCTAGCAGGCAGGGATAGGGAGAGGGGGAGTTGGGAAAGCAAATTGCTCTTTTTGAATGGTAAAAATGTCATTACTGTTGCAAGTGTGAACCTTTCCCATCAGGCATTTCATCTTCAGGCATGTACTACTTCTATAGCCTTCTGCATTCTAGGCAAGCATGTTGGAAAACTACCACATATACAGTATCCAGTTTTGTTTTAGTACCCAAAGAGGGATAGAGGGATTTCTCAGGCCCTCCAATAGAGCAGGACACTTTTCCCAACACTGAAAAAAACAGTAACAATATCAAGATGAAGTCACTCTGGTCTGCTCTGGCTACAGCATCAGCGTCTCTAATGGTTTTGGTGTAAGTAATCTACAGCTCCATTGGCTTGATTGTACCTGCAGACAAGACCTACCTACTGTATCTGTAGAAGAGATGGAGTCCAGTCTGTCAGTTAAATTCTCCATATTCTAATCCCAGGAACACTTAGGAGATGTTTGCTTCCCATTACCTAATAAGCATGGGAAAGGGAGAGACTTAGATCAGTTTAATCCTTCAAGTACAAACCCTGAGGAGAGAATTTAGGAGAAGTGAAGTACTTAGGGAAAACAGAGACAGGACCCTTGAAGGGAGAGTGGGAACAGACAGAAGATAGAAAGATGCATATGTGCAGAACAGCACAGATAGAAGGTGTTCAATGCTCCTGTACCTTTAAGGGGACTGTGTGGCGCTCACCTAAGAATGATATTGCTGACAGAAAAAGGAGGATGAAGCATTTATGCAACTCATCATTTGTTGACAGTTACTCCTAAGGAAGTCGGTACTTCCAGTTTATTTTGCACTGTGGAGCAGAACAGATCTGTAGACTTGTAATCAGAGACTGTACTTGAGAAACCTTGTATGTGGCACAAGAATCATCTGAGGGGATCCCCTTGGATATGCCAGGAGAAAATGATGGGGTGAAAGCAACAGCTGACACAAAATGAGCTGGGAAAATTAATTATCGCAACATCCAAAAAGTCAATGTATTTCTTTAAAGACATTTCCATTGTATTAATTGATGTAGGTTGAATCTCTCTGAGGGAAGCACTCAGGGTTGATATTCATTCATGAATCTTATTTCTAAAGCATTTACAATCTTACATTCTAAGACAAGAATTAAGGTAAGTCTTAATGTGACAAATGAATGAAGAGAGACAGAATAAGTCACACTCAGAGTGAGAAGAGACAAATGAACTCTAAGTGAGAAAGGTGGGATCCAAGAGTGACTTCTTAGAAAAGGCAGAAATTGGCTTGTACATTCAGAGTCAGAAGGGTGGACATTCCATATAGAGGCAATAGAATCACCACAGATGCAGAAGGCAGGGTACAAAGAACACACAGAGATTGCAGAGCAAAGGGCAAAATTTAGATGGAAACAACATGATCTTTGGATGTACAGGTAGGGAGTTAGGGGCAATCTAAGAAATTCTTTTAGACTGAAATTGTAAAAACCCCTTAAATATTAGACTCAGGGTATATTTGTTCTGCACCAATGGCTTCCCATTAGTCCAGCAGGCACATAGAGATTCTTTCAACTTGATAAATGTTCTATCCATCACCTTCCTTCTTATATCAAAGCAAAAAAAAAAATTTGCTCCAGCGCATATACACACACACTCACACACTACTCACACACATTCACATACATACCCATACATACATACCCACACATACACATGCAGTCACATACACACACATACATACTCACTCACACAATACACACTCGCACAATACACACTCACGTACATACACACTCACATATACACACATAAATTCACACACATATACACTCACACACATCTCACTCTCACCCTTTCTTCTTCATAGAGTCTTGCTGTGTAGCCTAGGCTTGCTCAAACTCAAAATCCTCCTGCCTCAGTCAACAAGAAACCTAGAGACCGGGCCCTCCCATTAACATTTAGAAGCATTGCAAAGAAGTTAAAGAGTTCGTTGATCGTGTTGAGATGATAGAAAATGACTGTGTTTTTTATGAGGAGAGTAACATGGCCTATCTGTGGCTCTGTGTTCAGAACTGTACATGAGCAAGAGTTCCTGTGATCAAATACATGTTCAGGCCACTTACCATTGCTTCTGTTATGTGTCAAAAGAAAACCAAACAAGACATGCTGAAAATAAAGAATAAATAAAGACACATCGGAGTAAGGATCTCAGTTTCCACATAAACAAAGTCAATATATTTTGACACTTGAGTTCTGGACTCTGCTAACCACCTGAAGGGTTTGTTGATTTGTTTGTTAAGCACTGACAGTTAAAGATAGTACTCAGTGGCTTCAGCGAGGAACCAACTCTTGCTTCAGTCTCATTAGTAAAGTAAAAACCGAGACCTATTGTGAAAATGGAATGACATGATTTGTTAAAATGTGTCGTCCCCTTTGTATCAGAGAGGCAGCTCCACAGTTAGGAGCTCACACTGCTCTTGCAAAGGACCCAACTTCAGTTCCCTGCACCCACTTTAGATGTCTCTCAACGGCCTGTCACTCTAACTATAGGCTGACCTGGTATCTCTGGCCTCCACTGGCACACACACTCACATGAACACCCCACATACACACACATTATCAAAAAGAAAATCCAATAGAACCTCTTGGGCCTTGATAGAAGCTTAATAAATGAGAAATCATAGCTACTTTATTAGGCATCATCTGGAAGATATTTTGAAAACCATTTTAGGTAAAGTCAGAAATTCTGGTGAAATCAGAATGTCTTTTCAGAGACGTCTCTGAAGGTCTCCTCTACAAAGTTTCTGGCACACTGCAGTCTGTGCCTGTTAATTTTGGGTTCAGAGATCATGGATAATGGGATATATGTACAGATAATACCTAGCTAATACTGAACACAGTATGTCATCTTACATATTTTGGACATTTAAGTTATCTATTCCCTAACCATTTGTAAGAATATACCATAAATCCTACATATGATGGAGACACAAAAATATAGATCACTGAATCATTTAGCCTGCACATAAGATATGTGAACATATCCATATATGTATATAAATATAAAATAGGCAAGTATAAAACTGATTTATACAAAACACATATACATTATGTGAACAGTTAAATGTTGTTTAACAGTATAGATTAAAACAATAATTAACTACATATTAATAAACAGAGATGCTCTTTAACTTCAATGGGATGCGTCTCAGTAAATTCATTGCAATTTGAAAAGACATTTGATATGCACATTACCAGGCAGGATGTCTTAAAGATCCTAGCTTAGCATCACAGCACACCGTAGAGCATCCATCAGTTACCCTGGTGATAGCGTGGCTGACTGGGAAACATGGCTCATTGCTGCTGCCCAGCATGGAGAAAGAATATCACACCATGTGTCCCTAGCCTAGAAAAAATCCAATTAAAAACCCATTCAATCCCTAGTGCTTCAGAAAATAGATAAATAAATTCAATGTAAGATTTCACTGGAATGTGCATTGGTTTTACATCACATTAAATAAGGAAAATCCTAAGCTGAACCACCACTTATCAAGGGTCTACCTGTATAATAATTGTTTATCAGTGATTAAGGTGTTGTTTTGTTTTGCTTTTAAGATACAGAACTAATTCACTTCTTGAAGAATGGCTGGGTGAGCGCCATGTAGGGCCTTGTTGCTGGTCTGACTAAATGGCTGAGCAGCACAAGAGTTGCTTGGGAACTGAGAAGTCATGAGGCTGTACACGTATAAAATGACTTAGTTTCATTTTAGCACACATTCCAGCAATCTGGCCTATAGGAAGAATCATGAACCCAAATGCCTTCATAAGCTTAATGTTTGTAGTACTCAGAAACAAGAAATCAGAGAGGCGGAAATGATGGGGAAATGGATGCTCAAATTTCAGAATACCTGAAACACTCGGATTTCCAAACTAACCATGCAACCAGACCAAATATTAGCCAGACCATGGATTTGAAGCACTGCCCAGACCCCTTTTCTAGGCTCTCTCTGTCATGTCTCAGAATCCTTCTCCATGTAACTAACAGTTTAGGGTATGTGTAACTTCTTTGATTCTTGGTTTCTCCCTTTTCAGTCAGAATAATCATCTTGCCTTATCATCATTGTGTCACCATGAGGGTTAAGCATCTTCATGAATATGTAAAAGTTTGGCAATCTTTTCACACTGTTCCTTCTAATCTTCCTGCTTCAGTTGCGGTGGGCAGCATGTGTCTAATGAGACTGCTGTGTGTTGACTAAATTGTATCGTTTTAAATGTTGCTACAGAATCTGGGTGTGATGCGTATTTCTAATGCCAGCACCTAGGAGACAGAGGCAGGACAATTACCACAAAGTCAGGGTCTGGCTGGTCTACGTAGAGCACTCCTGGCCAGCCAGAGCACCATTGTGAGACTCTGCCTAGCCCTCCAGAAGGCTTTGCTATAGAGAATAAATTTGAATGGATGTCCAACAAACCAAGAGAGCCATCAGTGCATGCTTCTTGATAATGAACAAGAGGAATAGAAATAAAACAGAGAAGGAAGACCGTAATTTTACAGAGCAGCCATGCCACACTGTGTTATAGACAATGACACTTCATACCACAGACTCATCTCCTTTTGAAGTAATGTGGTCCTCAGGACAACGTGGAGTGGTGAAAAGGGGGACATTTATCTCCAAAGAACTACTTAGAATTGCCAGCAAGAGAAATAGGAAGTAGATCTTGGCTTTCCAACTTTCTAGACAGCCTTGCCAGTATCCTTCCCTACCCACTTATAAAACAAATTGTTTAACTCAAGTTTCTAAAGGACTATTGAAAATTTGTGTGTGGGGGGGAGCAGGGGGAAGAGCAACAATCAAAGCACAATTAGTCTTTGTGCATCTCACTGAAGTGCCAGAGATCGCCCTTCTGGGTGTCAGGTGCCCTTGACTCTGCCACACCCTGCTTTAATCATCCATAAGCCTGGCCTTACCTGCTTCTAACCTGATGGCCTTCTGTTTTGCCCAAATGCTAGAAGGATGGATTTACAGTTAAATCAATATTTAATCTAATGTCCCTCTCTTGACTCCATTTGTAAACTGGTGTGTAGATCTTGGATAAGGACATAAGCCCGCAAGCTGAACCAAAGCCATTTGCAAGGCAGTAAACTCCAGCAGGAGGCCTGATAATAAATGTAGAAGAAAAGTGGAGGCTTCTTTGGCAAGGAGCAAAGTTCTGTTCCTCTTTGCCCTCCCCTTTTATTACAGACATAGAAAAATGAAGTCAATAGTCATTTAATTGTGTCTTTGCAAATGAAGCTTGGGATGCCAACAGGCCCAAAGACATTACAATAATGAAGAAAAATACTTTAATAATAGGAGTAAGAATTCTTTCAGCCCTCTATTATAGTACTTCTCAAGATATTTTCACTACTTGGAAAAGAAAAGGCACTTTTTGTGCCATTTTTCCATTTAATAAAGTAAGAAATAAGTACATGGATACTAAATGAAACTTAAGTATTTCATTTGTTATGTAGAAAGCTACATTTCAAGCTGCTATTGGTTCAAAATGATTTGTCCAAAGCCACAGAGGTGTTAGCTTTGAACAAGATATAGCTGTGGGCATTGGTCTAATCTTGTAGAAACTGATTGAGCTTTCCAATCTTGAATGCTGTCTGTGGAATGGGAATAATGAAAACAATGAGACCAAGAGGAGGAGTGAAAGAGAAGATGAAGGGAGGAGTCAGAGTGTGTTAGAAAACATCTCTGTGGTCAAAACAAAAGGAAAATATTCGGAACAACCATGTGGGATCCCCCGTCTCTGTAGCATTGTGGTGGGGAAGAATGTGCCTCTAATGATCACAGACAATCAGAGTCTCTTAGAGTGAGCTTTTCCATCTTTCTTATTGGCAAGAAGAAACTCGTTTTTTTAATGAACAGTTCAAGGTTTCCAGTTCAATGAATCGCTTTACTTAATTTAGATGTGCCCTTGCCCTCCCTGCGCTAATAGAGTGCCCCATATTCAGTAATGTTCCACAGGACCATGGTTTTGATTGACAGGAAAAAATTCACAGCAAGGGATTCATACCATAAATTCACAATTAAGTGATGCTGTGAGGCATATGAAATGAGCAGCGTTTCATCAGTGGCTTCTACAGGCTGAATCTAAACACCATAAAATGACTAACTGCAGGCTCCCGTATGCATCATGTGCTGTGTTGATGTAAGTCTTCATGGTAGCTGAGGCTTTTGAAACAGAGTTGGACTCAAGACAAAGGAGTTCATTTCCATAAGACATACTATAGATACGATTTTTTTTTTATTTATGGCAGTAAACTGTCATGTGCTAATCTCCTTCAGTCACTGTCCCCAACACCTTCTCAAATGGACACATCAGAATAGAAGGGTGGCATTCACGATATAAACCCAGCATCACATCAACTCTGTTCTCTCCTTCAACACAATGGGCGCCTGTAAGCATTCTCCTGCGAGCATCCTCTGTCACAATTCTGAAACATTTTTCTGAATCAAAATAATTTTTATTTGGGAACGTAAAAATATACTCACCTTTGCAAAAATCGTACTCGTTTGATGGTGATTAGATTTTAAACTACTTCTCTCCGTAAGCCAGGATCTCATTATAAGCATTCAGTTAGGGGTCAAGCTGAGAGGAGGTATACAGGCCTCTCCTCATCCAAGGCTTGCAAATCATTTACACTCTCGAGCGCTCCACAGTGAGGGACACAGGCCTAGTTGGCACTTTGCATTGATGAACACACGCTGCTGTTCCACAGAATGCTCTTCTACCCGCCTTCCACCTCAGTGTGCTTATTCAGACCCATCCTCTTTTCTCCTCTGTCACCCTGGCCCAGAGTCTCACACAGGGCATGATATTTTCAGAACTTGACAATTCCAAGCCTCTTGGCTTCATGTCTTTAACTTCTTGTCTTGGAATCCCCATCCCATTTCTTCTCATTTTTGTTCTTGGGAAAATTCAAGCACAGTAATGATTCTCATCGTTGGCTGCCATTGGCATCTTGAGATTTATAACTAATAAGTGTGAACACACACCTCTCAAAGGATTCTGACACAATGGAACCTGGATTGTAATTGTCAGGATTGTTTGTTTGTTTGTTTGTTTGTTTAAGAAGACTCGTGTGAAACCAATGAGTGGCCAAAACTGAGAGCTAGTGATGCAGGTATTCTGTGGTAAGGGCAAGAAGGACCAGTAGCTGTGTGCCTCTCATCTGTCTTAGATGTGGTAGCTGGAATCTACAGCAGGGAGGAATCCTAAGAAGCACTGTGTTACCAGCTGCTGAGCCACATCCTAAGGAAACACATTCAAAACAGCAACCTGAATGGACAGAATCACGTGATCTGGGAACGAATTCAGTAAAAAACTAGGACAAGGACCAAGATCTGGCTGTCCCTAAGTACTGTTTGCTTGTATTTTATACTTGAGTTTGGGAGTCTATCAGAGGTTCCTTAGTTAAAGATAACGAATGTGCTTCTCTCTTTAAAACAAAATAAAATTTCTGTAGTCATAAGAGCTACTTTTTAGTTTGTATTCATTTTCTATATCAATAAATTTGGACACTTGGTAGTCAAGAAGTCTTAACCTTTCCCATGTACAAATGATTTAATAGAAGCTAGAGATGATGGCAGAAGGGGCCTGAAAGCCCAAACTTCTTATTTTACTCACAAAGAAATTGAAGTCCATAGAAGTCAGTGGTTTTGTTTCTAGATTCAGACCATGATGTGGAGACAGAGAAGAATGGGGCACAGGCTTCAGCCACCATGGGACAGCAGGCACAGAATTGACATAGTGCCAAGTGCTTTGGCTGTTAAGTCAAGCACTATGTAGAAAACACCTTAAGATGGATGGCTATTCAGAAATTTTCTAATTTATACACTTTAAAAACAAAACCTCTTCCTCCTTCTGTAACTATATAATGAGATACACTGCTAAGCGCAGGAGCCCACTAACTAAAATCAAGGTGCTTGATACTTTATTGAAGAGAAAAATGGATGGGGAGAAATGAATTTAAGTATTTCCTTTCCACTTTTTTCCAAGAATCGGGAGATTAATTTTTGTAAATGCCTCATATATGTCTTCTTTAATTTCTGGAGAAAATGTATTTAAAATACATTTTTCTCCTCTAGCCTGAACTGTTTTTTTTTTTATAAGAACTTTCAGTAGACTGGGATGCTGTCTAGAAAGAAAGTGGATATGTCTTTATAGGGGAATCTTGGGCTAGGACCTCTCGTTATACTTTCTGTATGCTTGGAAGGCTATGTCTACACAGAGTTGGTTCAGACAGATTCTACCTACGTATATCCAGGAAGACAGACAAGACAGGGCAGTGGTAGGTAGCATTGTGTTCTATGGTTTCTAAAACACTAAGGAATTATAGTCATGCCTTACAACGTATAGAAATCTAGTCAGAGTCATAGAACAACTAAGAGACAGAGAAAGGCTCAATACAGCAGGATGTCTCGTAGGAGGAGGAACCCATTTTATAGGTGTTGAAACTGAATTCAGTCAGCAAGGTAAAGATCCTTGTTGGTGTGATGCAATAGTAACAATAAGCTAAATCCAAATGACTATGGCTCTTATTTCTTGTTTTGACTGTATTATCTCTCTGAAAATTTGGCTCATCCAAGAGATGCCGGCATCATGGAGTCACCAAAGTGCCAGATATGATAAACTTTGATTGACAACTTCATGATACTGAAAACTGCCTAGGGGATGAGAAAAGAACTTTTTTTT
>JADRCD010164506.1:0-10495 GCA_019843815.1 Montemys delectorum | reverse complement strand
GTGTGTGTGTGTGTGTGTGTGTGTGTGTGTGTGTGTGTGTGTAAGCATGCTCATAACTGGACACCAGTGAGTTTCCTCATAAGGTAATCTCATGTTTTGCTGTGTGCTTCTGTGCAGACTATGGGGATTGGATTCAATTGCAGAGTAATGAAAGTATAGAGAGAGGAGTATTACTATATTAAAGAATAAGCTTTCAAATATATTCCAACAAACACAGCTATGGACTTAGGGGAAATCTCATTTCACTTGCTAAGTTTTCTAATTCAGGTCAGGTGTATAACCTGTCTCCTGAGAGGATGGAGAAAGATTAGCTGAAGGAGGCTGAGCAAAGCAAGCCCTCAGCAAGCAGAAAATGATGAGCCCTTTCTTACCTATCTTGTTTAACAGTGATACGGAGACTAAATAGTGAAGTACTTGCTGAAGTCAGTATCTAATAGGACGTGTTCCGCAGTTTCCAGTTCTAGCTCACATTTTACTGGTGTTTGTGTGGCAGCAAGTACTGGAAGTGCCCTGCTTTGTGATCTCACAAGCCTTTTCCTTCATCTAGCTCATCTACAGGCTTTCTGTGTGCATATGTTACATCTTTCTGATCCCTAGGCATCCCAGGGCTCCTCACCAATTCCTCCCCACATGCCACGTACATTCCTTGCTCTCTATTCTATAGAACTAGATTTATCCATTGTTTTATTCATTGACAGGAGTGAGAGAAGATACCTTGAGGAGAATGAGAGGTCATCTTAAGACAGAGACCTTGCTCAAAGTGCAGCAATTAATCCCCCAGGTTTCTTCTGCAGTTACTGAGTGTGACTTTAAGTTGGTAAAGGGAGATAAGAACAGCTTTCTACTGGACTGCAGAGAAGTTTGAAAAAATTACCCATTCTGGAGAACTTTCCTAAGAGAGACAAACTATCACATGACAACAAAATGTCATCACTTGCATAAAGTAAACAAAGAAACAAGCAACAACAACAAGCCTTGGGTCCCAGCATTAAACACACTCACTGATGCCCAATAGTCAGATGTGAACTCCTTTCAGGAGGGCTTCCTGTGTCTCCCATTTTCATCTCTCCTGGTACACCACGTGGTGAATGCAAATGTTCTACATCAGAAAATGTCCCCATTCACATAAATAATTGAAAGCTCACATCATTCTTTCATTTTGTTCAAGAGCCATTGAGATAATAAATGCCTGGTGTATTTTTTTCCACAAAAAAAGCGTGGTAGGTCAAAGCTGCAGTTCTGTGCTGTATGTGGCACAAATAAAAAGTCAACAATCATAGGTGAACGCCATTCTCTGTGGTTCTGAAGACTGAATTATAGATGCCAACCAAGAACAATAGCCCTCCACTGGCGAATCATAAAAGGCACTGAGTACATTGCATGGCTACTCCTAAATCTACCTCACAAATCAGTAAACCATGGACAAAGCAGTGTTATGCTATAATTTGCTGATTACTGAGTACAGCTGAACCCAACATTCTATTCTCCAGGAATCCATAGGAAATGTCTCTTGAACTATAGAAGTTTTAAAATATAAAGGCATTTTAATTTTAATATTTTATCCAATTTCTGTAAGAATATCTGAAAATAAAAAAGGAGTCTAAATAACTTCACCAGTAGCAAATATGCAAAGATATGATAATCTTCAATCATATTAACTAAACTATTTTAGTATTTCTCCTTTTCAGGGGTGAGGAGGCCTCAAAACTCGAGCCTATGGGATAGACAAATATTATAAATTTAAGGTGCACCCCATCTCAATTTCTTCATTTTCAAACGAAAATGGTTTTTCATTTACACTAACATCTGTATCTATAATAACACTATCATGGGGGCTCTAACAAAACAATGTTCTACAAAGAACAGCCCATGTTCACTTGCCCACCAGAAGGAATCTTGTGCATATGCATTTGAGTGATCTCAGTGAAGAAGTTATTTCATGGAAAGTAAGACAGTATGTTGCCATTTTGATGAATGCAGAAGAAATAATGCCCATATATATATGGAAATGAATGAGCAGGAGCAAACACTTATGAAAGTGTAGGGTCACTATTTGTTAATGTTTCTTTCCTAGGAAGCTTAAGAAAGGTTGAGGAGGTTTCAAGTGTGGGAAGGTGATCATGGTGGCCAGAAAAAGATGAAGGGTACTCTGTAGCTAGAGGTAAAGGTGGTAGTGAACCACCTGACATATGTGCTACATCCTTTGGAAGATCAGTGTGTAGTCCTTATGACGAACTGGAATTGAGCCTTAAGTATGCTATATGTTCCCAAGAGTCACTTTTTAAAACTTTATCTTCAATGTTCATCACCCATCAAAGAGAATATTAACAGATATCAGAGTCATATGACATCTAAGTGAGAAGAGGCATACAAATATATATTTCAACATCTTTGGTATTACCATCAGAATACTGATGAATATGCTCTATTATTTTAAAATTTTGAATTGATATGACTTTGAAACCTTTAGGTTTGGTGATTCTTAAAATAGCCTTTGGATAAGGAATTCTGCTATTTCAAATGATGTCAGCTGTCCTAAGGAGCTCCAACATAGGGCCCCAAGTGATGAATTGTTTCAAGAGTTCATTTGTAGTTATATCTAGCTAGCTAGTTGTTTAGATTGATAGGCAGTCAGGCAGTCATGTAAGTAATTAGTGGAAGGTCACATGCTTGTGGTGCAGTTTTCTTGTAGAGGTCAGACTACAAGAGTCAGTTCCCCCCTTCCACCATTGGAAAGTCACCTGACTTGGTAACAAAGTACCTTTACTAGCCATCTCAATGTCACACAAGGTGAATTAATATTAAATAGTCAATCAAATGACCAAAACATGGTGAAATAATTGAATAGAAATACTGCCTTTAAACTTAAAATTTATGGGTGGCCTCGAGGCCTCACAATTGTCAGAAAGTTAAACAACCAATGCGAGGAAGTTCAAGAAATATAAGTGATATACAGAGATTTACATTTGAAACAGAATATCATAATAACATTCAACAATTCCACTTAAGTTATAAGGCAAAGATTCAAAGATTGCAAGCCACTATGGAAAGAACATGGGCATTCAAGCGAAACAGCACATGTTTCCTTATGTGAGTTTTTTGATGTGTCTAACGTGTTTAAACCTTTAGTCTCCAGTGGGTATTACCTAAAATGGAGAAATTAATAATACCTAATAAAAAATGTCAATATGAGAGCAGCATATCTACCTTTGCTGATGTTCCAGAAAAGGAGAAGTTCTGAAAATATCAGTAAAGTTCTGTCACCGTTCAGATGCTTGCCCATTCTTATGCTTCACAACTTGATCTGCAAACTAAGATCTGCAAAAACACTTGCTTTCTCTATTAGGTTACTGACCAGAACACAGGATTCCAGAGCTAAAAATCCAAGCATGCACTTGTGAATCCCAGCAACCCTAACAGTGCTTTGCAGACATCATGTACATACCTGTGAATCCTCTTTCCATGACTTAGTACAGAGACACCAATGCAGAATGCTTTATGTACCGAGAAACACAATTATTCCTCAGGCTAAAAGCTTAAGCACAAATAATGATGATAATAGTTAAATGATAATTAATAGCTTTGATTAATTGTTTATTAGCAAGGAAAGTCACTTATATCCTGTGCTTCCAAAAACAGGGGAATTTTTTTCTTCTTAAACTCACTCTTTGCTTTCCCCAGGCTTCCATTAATTCAACTCTATCTAAAGTGCAATGTTACTTAACTGATTGCTTAACTTTAGAAATTTTAACTCCAAATGTGGTTCTATTGCTTTTCTCCTTTGCTCAGCTTTTATCCTCAATGAGAACCCATCTTCTTCTGTCTTCTTTCCTTTGCATTTCTCGTGACTAAGAGTAAGCATACTTCTGAGATTCTGGATTTCCAAGCACTCCATGTTCACCAGCCCATGGCTCTATTTGCAGCCTGGTCTGTGATGGTATTTTATTTTTCATCCAGAGGTTGACCTGTGTATTTTTATTTATCATCATTAATTTTCTTATTTTAATCAATGAGAGATGGTGAAACAATTGTTTTTGATAGCTTCATCAAACAACATTAAATACATGCACCAGAAATAACAATAATAAATAGAACAAAAGTAACATAGGTACATAGGGAGAGGCTATGGTGTGAAAGAATGCATAGCTTGACTCTTGGTGTACATATTCATGATCTACAGATGCCATTTTTCTACTTAGATAGGTCTGAGATTCTGTAGCTGACTGAATTGAATACTTGAATCTCCCTCTGTGAGACACTGACTATGGTAGATGATCACAAGTTATGGTGTTTTGTCCAAATAAATATCTATTGTATAGGAGGCAGATATCTAAGGAAAGGCCTCTGGTCTTTAACAAAGGGTGACAGGGAGAAGAGTAGTGAAAGTGGTTGGCTGGAGATAATTCAAATGAAAAACAACATGGGGTAGAAGCTCAGCAAAGAAAAAAAAAAGAAGTTTCCGATCTTCTAGAGGTAGCTCAGTATCTAGAAGGGAGATTCGAGATTCAAATCTCCAGGAACTTGATAAAAAACCAGGATTCAGATTATTACACAGGTATAGCTTCAAAGTATCCCTCATAAAGATGCATCTTTGCAGTTCTGCTTAAAACTACTGCTTTATCCATCTGCTTTCTGCTACTTTTAAGTTGCTGGGTCGAGTGCACATGCCTCAGAGCCCTGGAGAGATTTTAGCTTTAAATTGTTATTGCTAGGCTTTGCTAGACCAGATGCTCCAAGTGACATTCTGCATAGAGAATCAAGGAAATCACAATAGGAGAGCAAGTCATTAGGAATAGCCAGAGGACCACCAATTCTATTGCCACCTTGTGAATTTGGGAGGCAGTCGATCGTTTAACTTCAGGTAAAGAGCAAGACACTTTGCAAGGTAACTGAATTCTCAGCAGAGGCACTAGAAATAGCTACTATGGTGTGGGTCTGAAAATGCAGACTTACAAAAGAGTATGCACCTGGCTGCTGACTGCCACCTCTGCACACTTCTAAACTTTATAAGCAAGCTAAGTGCAACTCTTAGACAGGAGAAGAGTGTGTAAATGGATTATCCCACTTCAAATATGATTGCAGAGTCCAGAATTAACTTCTCGCTGGAAGTGTTCTCCCAGTTGAATTGAAATCTGTACATCATGGATTCTGAACACCTGGAATAGGCTGAATGGGGTCCTGGCAAGGCTGCAATGGGAAATGTGAAAATTCAAGGTCACCATCTAATCAAAAGTGTCCTTTTACTCTGGTCTTTTAAGAAAGATTTTTCTGGAATAATAGAATTTAGAAATCATGTTTGGCTCCTAACCTTAATTAGAGAGGTATAGTAATGTTAGCTTTTTAAAAATTATCTGAATTTTTAAGAAGTTATCCCATAAATATGTCTGTGACTTAATTTAGATAATTTTCATATCCTTAGAAGAATTTGATTTTCACTAGAAACAAACTGTATAAATATAGTTGTTGGTAGAAAGTAGGTTCAAGTGTACAGAATCATTTTAGCTAGGACTAAACTGAAAAAGTAACAGAGAATAGATATAATGTCTCATTTCATCACAGTTTTTGAATGATAAAAGCATATACTATATTTTGCCTTTTATTTCCTACCAGTGGTAATAGTGAAATGAAATTTGCACCTAAATATTAACACCTTGATATCTGTATCTTCTGATATCTTAATGCTCGGGAACTCACAGTAGCATTTCTGATAACACCATATTATGTGACTGGACAAATATTTTGATAAGAAATTGAACAGGAACTAAATTTGTGCCTGTTTACTAAATAACCTTGGGTTGAAGTGAATGAATACATAGTTTTCCATCTGCTTTGGAAATTTAGAAGCAAAAAATGTATACTACCTACACATACAAACACTGTCTACAACATTGGAATAGAGTGCTGAAAATGGGACACTTTGCATATATGCTCAATTTATGTAACAGAGGAGAGCTAGGTTTTTAGTTTGTTCAGCTTTTTTGTTTTCAAGAGCAAAGGACAATGTAGCTTCTTTCCTTTCCTGATTTCTTTGGGAGAGATTTCATGAAAACATCTTATCCCGTTCCCTCACTCCCCTTATTCCTCCTCAGAGAGCAACAAGACCCACACTGCCTCTGTTCAAATCCTTCTTCCATTACCTTGTAGCTCTGTGACACAGGAAAATTTTCTCAAGCACGCTGTATCTTCTCTCTCCCCTCTAGCATAGAGACATTGATTGTCCCTACTCTGTAAAGCTGTGGAGATTATACCATATGTAATAAATAAAACATTTAGAGTAATGGCTGCCCATACAAAGTACTAAGTAATTATTAACTATTATTGTTTGTGTTTTTCTTCAATTTTCCTTTGGTGACATTTGCTAAAACCTTTGATGAGCTATCTGCCTATTGAAGACAATGGGTGGAAAGGATATTAATTTTTTTCTCATTGTGTACATGCACCACTTTTCCTGAAGCTACTTCCATATGACAACATCTATTTGTTCTTAACCAAGGTATCCTCAATCTATAAATTATCCAAAGGCATCCATGGACAAAAAAGCCAGGAAATATTGAGATATAACTGATTCCTTCATTAGAAAACCTTTTTCTTAGAATAGAAAGAGACATAAAACAGGCATATAGAACAGTGGTGTAGTGAACTACTTGGAAAATCTGCTAAGTTTTCCAGGTGACTCCAAAGGCTAACTTGAAGTGTATGGCTGGGAATAGTACCTGACACAGAGTCTCAGAGATATTAAAGAGCTGCATTTGTGAAGGATGACTGTGGTCACTGCCATTGACAGGAAAACATGAGGTGGCAGAATCTGGCAAGACACAAACTACTCTTTTCTTTCTATTCTAAATTTAAACACAACAAGATATGTATTAAACAAATATACTAGGACCAAGCTGACTTCATTTCAGAATTATCACAAACTGTATCAATATAGGTGTAAAATCAGCTCATGCTAATACATAAACATGAATATACTATATATATATTTCCACAAAACTTAAAAAGTTATAATAAAACTAAAAATAAAAAATCCCAGTAATTATTACCATAGAGACATGAATTTGACTCGAAACAGGGAGTTCTCTGAATTCTAGACAGGTTGGTTTCATAGCGTTTGATGAGCTAGGTCTATATAGTGATATTTTACATCAAGACTACGTGCAAAACTTCTCTTGATTTTAATTTTTATTTCTCTGTGTAATTTGGATTATTAAAAACAATATATGGCTGATGGGATGAATGTTATTGATGATGGACATCTTTGAATAATTCCTCGAAGTCCTGAAAAATAAAATATTTATAGTTAACATGAATGAAAGATTTCTCACTTGCTGAAGTTTATCTCTGAATTAGAAAAAGTACTTAGTTATTGATATTTTCATCAAATGTACATGTGTGTAATCATTATTTGACTTTAATAGTTTAACTTTGTGAGACTGTGTGTGTGTGAGTGTGTGTGTGTGTGTGTGTGTATGTGTACACATTAGAAACTTTCATTTCATAGTAAAAGCCTAGCATCTATATGTATAAGATCTTATTAAGGGACATAAAACATGTGTGACATCATTCTTAGCCAGGGTCCCATTGATCAATGGGATCCTACTCTTAGCCAGAAACTCTTAGCATTACTAGTACTGTAGCAGATCCAATGTTCTGGGTAACTGTCAACAGCATGCTAAAAGGAACTTAATAAATTAAGGTTTCCACAAAAGAATTTGAAATCATTTGGGTATGAAAAATTCTCACTGTTTATATTTTACAATTCTTAATAACCAACAAAAACTCTTAAGAAAATCACTATAAACAAAAAATTCTTCATCAAATATCACAAGTTATCAGCCATACATATTTGGGAATTATTGGCATACATCATTGGCAGTGGAACTAGAAAATACATTTTGAGAATCCAAAAGTCAGTCAACGGCACAACACATGGAACCTACTTCATAAGTGTGCATGGCCAGCCTTGCCATTTTAGACATTAATTAAATATCACACACAGTTGTTCTTTGTTCTATATAAGAAAGAATGTGACTGCGCATATATATGTATATATATATACATATATATATATATACATATATATATATACACATATATATACACATATATATATTGTCTTTGTCAAGTTCATCTGGAGACATGTATTTCCCTATTTGCTCTGCATTTTCTGCTAGGAATTCAGATTATGCTGCTAAAGGTGATGAACATGGGCTCCACAATTGCAGCAAACATCTTCTATATGATGATGTTCAGCCTTTAACATACATATATATATATACACATATATATGTATATATGCACATAGACATATAACGTGTGTGTGTGTATGTGTGTGTTTATTTGTCCTACTATGTAAACACCAGGAATGGTATATAAGCTTTGAGTATTATCTCATTTAATCTATCATCATCTTTCCCATAAATAAACAAGGAGAATTAGAGTATTTTATGTATGTGTTCTCAAAAACTTATTCAATGTCCTGCTTAGCCATCATCAGAGAAGCTTTCTCCTGCAGCAGACTAGGTACATGCAGAAAACCACAGCCAAACATTGTGTAAAGAGTGAGAGTGCTTGGGACACTCTGCCCTAAATCATATGTTTCCATCAAGTCCCTCCCATCAGTGTTCAGAAAAGTCTGAGGAAGAGGGAGCAGAAAGAATGTAAGAGCCAAAGGAGATGAAGACACCAAAAAAGACATCCCTCTTAATATTATCGAGGAACACATGAACTCACAGAGATGGAGGCAGAGTGCATGGTGCCTAGATGGGTCTGCATAAGATGAAGACTCAGGACTGAAAGAAGTAGACACATCCCTCCATCCATAATCCAGAAGAAATCTCCAATTGATAACCACTTGCAAATGAAAAAAGTTTTCTCCAGGGGATTCTTACTGAGAAAAAAAAGGGTTTGTGGTTTGCATTCCCAGCAGTAGATGGTCAACAGAAAACAAACCCAAGGCCATCTTTGGGGGGTCTTTTTCTAATAATGTTGGGTCAGAGCTCTTGTTTTTTAAAAACAATTTATCTAATATTTTATTACTTTATTTATATATTTTCTTCTCTCTTTTTATGCTACAGTTCCTTTGTATATATATTATGGCTTTCAATTTACTGTTTTTATGGTATTCTTGAATGTTCATCTAATGTGTCTCTGTTTTTTGTGCCTTTTAAAGGATATTTTCTTCTGTTTTTTTGTTTTGGCCAATTCTGATGTGTTCAATTTTATCTCAATTCAAACTCAGGCCTCCACATGCTGGTGCACATATATACATGGGCAACAAATATGGATGCATGCATGATATATGTGCAATTATTTTTATAACTGCATTTTGGCATAAAACTAGGATCATAGTATCAGTTGAGACCTCTGAGAAATATCTCGTAATTTTAACCATTTTTTTTCAAAACTTAAGAATAAGTATCTATGTCTTCATGTGTTAAAAAGGTCTTTACTGTGAACTAAGTGTGATATGCATTACTTTATATAGTAACTTTTTAAATGATTGTGGAAATTCATAGTCAGTATCTCTGCATGTTTATCTTTGGACATCTACAAATGGAAAAATAACAATGATGAAAAAATATGATCTTATTTTTAATGTCAAGGGAGGGAAAAGGATAATTATGGAAAATCTATTATTTTGTCATTATTTAACTTACTTACAATTAGAAAAACTTATTTATCATATTAGTTTCATGCTGTAGAAGTACAACATATATCTGCTTAATGTGTGCTAAAAAGTATTTGGACTATGTAACTGGCAAGTTGCATAACAATTTTTGAGTAAGGCTCCATTTCAAGCTTCAGATGTTGTAAGAAAGACTTCAAATTTTCTGTCCATCTCTCAGTTCCACTCTCATTATAGACTTGAGCCTTTGTTCAAACTATGGGTATATCCTGAAAATTAAAAGTTTATATAGCTTCTAGTAATTTACTTTCGGAAAAGCGTCTCACATTAAATAACTATATTAGTGACCACAGGTTGTTCTACTTGGACCTCCTTGGTGCAGAGAGCATTTTGGCAAGAAATTCAACATTTCATGTCCACATCTGCCAAAGGTTATCAGGGAAATCCTTGAAATTAAAAAAAAAAACCAACCAAACAAATCTTTAAGAGAAAAATATTGGGTTCTGAAAAATCATAAAAAGGGTAATACATTTTAAATAATAATACATAAAGTATGTGGTCTATTTGTAGAACATGATGTTTAGAATAATTGGTATAAAATTAAATTCTTGTCATTTAAATTTGCTTATATGCATATGTTTTTTCATAGTTATAACAATGTATGACAATAAGTAACTTTGAAGAAACTTATGTTGGAAGAATTGAAAGAAGAGTTGAGAGTCAAAGGTTCCTATCATTAGTCACAAGTAAAGATATATTTAAGCTAGCTGGTACATTATAGGAAACTGGACTCAGATTCCAAATACCCACACAGTTCCATTTCAGAAGTATAGAATGAATGAAATGTCAAACTGAATAATCATATAA
>JADRCD010164494.1:0-10506 GCA_019843815.1 Montemys delectorum | reverse complement strand
TTTAATAAGTCAGTGAGTGAATGAATGAATGAGGTGGTGAGAGCCTTAGATGGAAGGTTATATCTGTGAGCGATCTTAGGAACCATATGTGTGTAATAGGAAAAAAATCTCTATTTTCCATATTGTACATTTACTTGGTCTATGATACATGTTTTATTATTTTTAATTTATAATATTTTATAGATGGCTTCACTATTCTAACTTAAATTACTGTAACAAGATTAGGTGTATTCTGAAGCCTGATTGTAGGGGAAAAAAATTAAGCAGTTTAAATCAGGTTGTATTTCTTTGCATTTTTAGGCCCTTGATGAGCCTCCTTATTTGACAGTGGGCACTGATGTGAGTGCCAAATACAGAGGAGCCTTTTGTGAAGCCAAGATCAAGACTGCAAAAAGACTTGTCAAAGTCAAGGTATGGTATTATTTGTAATTTAATAGTCATTAAATATTTGATACTTAAAGTCTAAAAAAAATTAAAAATTATCTTGATGCAAAATGAATTTATAAAGTAGTGGCTATAAACCATTCCCAAACTAAACAATATTTGTTATTTTAAAATATTTAAATTGGAATAAAATTTGCTTATCACAGCTGATAATTTCAGTGCAGACTTGAAAATTACTTTAGGTTCTTTAGGATTTCTATTTTAGTGTTAAAGGATCTTAGAAACCATCTAATTTGATTCTTTAGTTTTATTACATGAAAACAATGGCCAGGCATGGTGGTACATGTCTTTAGTCCTTAGAAGGTAGAGGCCAACCTGGTTTCCATGTCCTACCCAGCCAGGACTACAAAAGTTCCCCCCGTAGCAAACTATCAGTTATTGGCGCTGTCCTGCCACCCTTTCTGTGATCCTGAGATGGAATCTTGGGCCTTGAGAATACTAGGCAAATATTCTACCTGCTACAGAAGTATATTCCCAGCCCCTCCTTTGGTTTCTCTCTCTTCCTCTATATTTTGAGAAACAGTATTGCTGTGTAGCATGGGTTGGCCTTGAACTCACAGCAGTCTTCAAACTGCAACCTTCTGAATGTTGGAATTGCAGGTATATACCATCTGACACTTGGTCCTCTGCCATTTTCTTTCTTTTTTCAAAATTAATTTGAGTTTTATTGCATTATGATGAGAAAAGATACATAATTTCAATTTATCTCAATTTGTTAACATTTAAAAACATATTTTAAGTAAATAGAATTACATCACATTCTTCTTTCCCTTTTGTACCCCAACTCCTCCCAGAGACCCCCCTCCCTTCAATACCTGTCATACCTTTCTTTTTTATTGTCATATTCTTTAAAATTTATAAAATATTGTAACAATAAAAATGAGTATTATAAAAGTTTGATATAAAACAATCAATTGAACAGTCTTATGTAGATCCTTGTCTACAGCAATATTGAAAATACATGTTTTTCTCATTATAAATTTTAAATAACTCCAAACATATTAACTGTATACTTTAAAATAATACATCACTACTAGTTTTTTTTTAATGAACATAAATAAAGTATTTTTGTTTGTTTGTTTGTTTTGTTTTTAGTAGAGCTTAAAATCTTTGCTCTTACTATGGTACAAGCCCAAAATAAGAACAATTTTTAGACATTGGATTTCATTGTAATAAGGCTGTACTTCAATGACCCTCACATCACCAAAGGATTTTACCTCCATAGTAGCTAAGCTAAGAGTTGACAATTCTGCTGCACCAAGGAATGAATTATAGGCACGATTTTTGAATACAGATTTCCTGCTATGATCAAAGCTATTTGACTTGAGTGATTGTCTTCATTCTCAGCCCACAGAGAACAGGTTACATTCATTTAAGAAATGGTGTGTGTATTAAGATGGTCTATCCATAAAGTCATTCACCAGCTGTTTCAATGAACAATGGTTCTGCTTGGAGGGTGGCACAGACATTAGGTGAGGATAAGAATCTGGTTCGTTGGCTGTGATGATTTTGAAAAGCATTCATCTCAGAGAAAGAGTAACTTATACAGTCCTCTTCTTCAAAATTGATACAAGAGTTACAAACGTCAAGCAAAGCATTCAGTCTCATTGTTCTCTTACTAGCCACCTCCAAAGTTAATTGTCTACATTTCTTTTGGCTGTATAAATACTTTTGAAATATGTAAGCTGTTCTGAAAACCATAGTATAGTGTAAAAACATCAAATAAACAATCCTACTAATAGAGAGGCTGAGATAGAAGCATGATTTCAAGACCATTGTGTGGTACACAGCAAGACACTGTCGTGTACAAACAAGCTGAAAGTGTATATGGATTGTACAATATTGGACCTATTTCTCCAATTACCAAATTAGAGAGACCATGGGATGATAGCCAACAAATTTCTAATTTCTCATACTTTTGAATTTCAATCGATTAGGATATGTTGGTAATATTAATTTTCATATTAAGAAATATTAAGAAAAGGTAATTGTTACTTACTGTTATTTTTGTTGTTAGAGGTGGAATTATGTTTGTGTGGGTTTGTTGAAAGATTACTTTCTTGCTTCTAGGGTTTAGTTTTGCTCCTTATGTTGGTGTTTTCCATCTATTATCCTTTGTAGGGCCCGATTTGTGAAAAGATATTGTGTAATTTTGTTTTGTCATGGAATATCTTGTTTACTTCATCTATGGTAATTAGAGTTTTGCTCAGTATAGAAGCCTGTGCTGGCATTTGTGTTCTTGTAGGGTCTGTATGGCATCTGCCCAGGATCTTCTAGCTTTCATAGTCTCTGATGAGAAGTCTGATATAATTCTGATAGGCCTGCCTTTATATGTTACCTGACCTTTTTCCCTTACTGCTTTTAAAATTCTTTCTTTGTTTTGTGCATTTGGTGTTTTTATTATTATGTGATGAGAGGAATTTCTTTTCTGGTCCAGTCTATTTGGAGTTTTGTAGGCTTCTTATATGTTCATGGGCATCTCTTTCTTTAGGTTAGTGAAGTTTTCTTCTGTAATTGTGTGTGTTTGTGTGTGTGTGTGTGAGAGAGAGAGAGAGGGAGAAAGAGAGAGAGGGAGACACACGCACACACGCACACACACACACACACACACACACACACACGGCTTCTCTTTGTAGCCCTGGCTGACCTAGAACTCACTCTGTAGAAAAGGCTAGCCTAAAACTCAGAAATCTGCCTGCCTCTGCTTCCCAAGTGATGGATAAAAGGCATAGGCCACCATTACCTGGCCTTCTTCTATAATTTTGTTGAAGATATTTACTGGCTCTTTAAGTTGGAAATCTTCACTCTCTTCTATACCTGTTATTCTTAGGTTTGGTCTTCTCATTGTCTCCTGGATTTCCTGGATGTTTTGAGTTAGGACCTTTCTGCATTTTGCATTTTCTTTGACTGTTGTGTCAATATTTTCTATGGTGTCTTCTGCCCCTGAGATTCTCTCTTTTATCTCTTGTATTCTGTTGGTGATGTTTGCATGTATGACTTCTGATCTCTTTGCTAGGTTTTCTAACTCCAGGGTTGTCTCCCTTTATGATTTCTTTATTGTTTCTATTTCCATCTTTAGATCCTGGATGGTTTTGTTCATTTCCTTCATGTGTTTTGGATGTGCTGTCCTGTAATTCTTTAAGGGATTTGCTAGGTTCCTATTTTAAGGGCTTCTAGCTGTTTACCTGTGCCCTCCTGATATTTATATCCCTCTTAAAGTCCTTTATCATCATTATGAGAAGTAATTTTAGATCTGAATCTTGCTTTTCTGGTATGATGGGGTATCCAGGACTTACTATGGTAAGAGAATTGGGTTCTGATGATGCCAGGTAACCCTGGTTTCTGTTGCTTATGTTCTTGTTCTTGCCTCTCGCCATCTAGTTATCTCTAGTGTTTCCTGCTCTGACTAAATCTGACTGGAGCCTTCTTGTGATCCTAGTTGTGTCAGAACTCCTCAGAGTCAAGCTGTCTCTGTGATCCTGTGATCCTGGGTCAGTTTGAACACCTGGAAGTAGAGCTTCCTCTGGGTATTATGGGATTCGATGCAGAGTTTGTGCCCAAGGTCTGCTCAGTGCACCGGCCCAGACAGATGGGATAGAACCTGTGCCACTGGACTGGCAGAGTTCCTATGTTCCTGTGTCCTGCTGATCCCAGTTACTCCCAGTGTTGGGACATGTTGTGTCCGCCTCACCTCTGATTCTATGATCCTGGGCATGTTAGAGAGCCTGGGAGTGGAGCTTCCTCTGAATATTTTGGGACTGGTTGTGGAATTTGCATCCAATGTCTGCTCAGGGCCCTGGACTAGACAGACCAGAAACAGTCTGCCATTTTCAAAAAAAATCTTTCTAAAGTACTTAAGTTTTGAGTTGGTTAATGGACAAATTTAATTGCTTTCATCTTAAGAAATTACCATAAGACTGGTGAGTTGCACCTAGCTATTAAGACCGAGGCTGGAACTGTATTTCAACTTAGGAATTGGAGACTCACATGGGGAATACAGTGAGATCCTCTTCAAAAATAAGCGAAAGAGACTGTAGATTTGTAGCATAGTGGTAGAGGATCTGTCTGCCTAGAGCAAGGCCCTGGTTTGATGATAGCAACAAAAAGTATGAGTAGATGAATAAATGAAAGACCACATGTGTTTAATAGAAGAAAGATACCTTTATATTTGAAAAATACAGGACAGTAAAAACTGTAGACCAGTGAAACATCTTAGTGTTGTGGGTACTTACCTACTTGCCAATAATGTGCTCAGTGATTGGACTTGGGGACTCTGTTTGATGGAAAGAGTGTGGAGATAGGAGGGTGTACAGTGTAGATAGCCATGCAGCCATTGACTTGAATAATTAACCAAGTGGAAGAAGTATGATTATTTCCCCTGAAGAGTTCTGTATGTGCTGCCTGGGTGTCTTTCTTAAGCATGTGTTGAAGCCTTTTGGGCTATTTTGATTTCTACCCTGGCTAAAAACTAACTTCATGATAAGGCCTCTAAATTAACTGTGAACCTGAAGGAAGCCCATCCTGGCCACACCTTTCCTTGTATTTTCACAGGCTGGTGCCTGAAGTTGCTTTGTACTGTGGTTAGGTAGATGCTTTTACAGTGAACATTTCCTCTTCCGGCATTGTATACTTCTGTTTTCTGAGCTTAATGGTATTTGTCAACACCATTCTAAGGTTGAGATAAAAACTTATGTATCATTTTTATAATTTGTTTCAGGCTACTTAAAAGATCTGATACTGAGTTTGGGAAAACCCCTTTCTTCTAGTGGAGGAGGAGCTATGCCTTAGCTCAGGGAGAGCACTCCTGTGCCAGCAAGAAGTATGTTCTTTAGACAGGACCAGTGTCACTCAGGGCTTGTGGCTGTCCTTGAAAAGCATAGGCTGGATTTAATTTCAGTTTACCCTTAGGTATGTAACAAATGACCCAGGGGATGAGACATAGCTTTTGTGTTGTTCTCCATATGAAGCAAAGAGACAAGGCTGCAGTGCTTTGCTATACTTCCTATGTTGGCAGCACAGGACATGTTGAACATGTAATAGATATGTGAAACTTCTTTTTAAATCTTTTTGGAAGCCCCAACATTTATAATTCAAAGTTAGTGATTTTACTAATCTTAAAAACATTTGATAAATAATTAAATGTGCATACAGCAATGGCAAGATAGATGGCTGAGTAGTTAAGAATGCTTGCTGTTCTTGCAGAGGACGTGAGAGTGTGTGCACACACCCAAACATACATTTACACTCACAGACATATAAATAAAAATATAAAACAAACTTTTAAAAATGAATGCATTTAGGCTAAGGAAGCACATGATTCCAATCCCAGCATGTGGGGGACAGAGGCAGAGATAGAGCGGGTCTTTGAGTTTCTAGGTAAGCCTTGTCTATATAGGGAGTTCCAGGGCAATCAGGGCTACATAAAGACAAGCTGTCTCAAAAAAATTGAACACATTTTAAGCAGACTTGGTGATACATTTCTTTACTAGGTTTTGATCTATTGGACATTTATCCCGCACTGAACCTACTCTTAAAACTTTGCTTTTGTGTGCCACTAAAATCCATGGGATTCTATGGATATAAACCTTTCCCCATAGTTGGTTTGTGAGTCTGTTTCTTGCTGACCACTAGACTCTAATATTAAAGAACATTTTAAGTCATCGGTTCTTATAGAGAACTGCATCTGCATTGGCTATGGTGCTTGCTTGTTTGCTTTGAGACAGGGTCTCTATGTAGTTTTAGCTGTCCTAGAACTTACTGTGCAGACTAGGCTAGGCTTGGACTTGGAGAGACCTGTCTCTCCTATCTGTCCCTCCTATCTGACCCGAGTGCTAGGATTAAAGGCATGTATTGCCTTACCTGGCCTGTGATGCTTTTTACCAGCTAATTAATTTTTTCCCCTGGCCTTAGCTTTAATCTCAGCATGTGAGAGGCAGAGGAAAGCATATCTTTGATTTCAAGGCCACCCTAGTCTATATGAGGAGTTCCAGGTCAGCTAGGGGAACATAGTGTTACCCATCGGAAAAACATTTTTAACTTACTATTTTCCTAATTCTCTGATTTCCATTGTACTGCTACAAAGTACAGAAAGTTCTCGGAAAGACTACCCAGTATTCAGATCTTAGCTCTGCCATGTTCTAGTTCTATGATCCTGGACTATTTATTTAGACTTTCTGTTCATTGGCTTTCTTTTTAACAAAATGGGGAAAACATTTTGAGGTGTGATTCTCTGTCTTTTCTCTTTGCTTGAGATTGAATCAAGCGCTTTCTTTAGCAAGTATCTACTTCTGAGCTACTACCCATAACCTTGGATATTAAATTTGATCCTTGAACCTGATGTTTAGTTTTGAGTGACTGTTGTGGCCATTGATTATGATGGGACACAATTGTAATCCAAGCACCAAGGAGTCTGAGGCCAGGCTGAGTTACATAGTGAGACATTGTCTCAAAAAAACCAAAACAAAGTAATAGAAAAAGCAAATTTGTATCCAAGTACAAATTAGGCCTTCACAAAATGATATAAGTTCTCATAGACCAAGCTCATTACATTTTTTTTCCCCCTCAAACTTTAAGGAGAAGTTGTACATTAAGGTAGTAAGTAGTAAAATACACTATGATGAATGAAATATCCAGCCTTGTAGTTGTGGTGTCTGTCAGTGATTATTTTTATTTTGAAAAGAAAATCTGTTTAAACAATTTTCTATTTATTTGTTTAGTGTTTGGATTTTTATCTTGACTAGTTGGTCTTTAGTTTGTGATATTTGTACATGCATGAGCTGCTATTGTTTGGGTTTTTTGGTGTGTAATTAATTAGATTCGTATTTTCTAGGTGACTTTTAGACACGATTCTTCAACAGTGGAAGTTCAGGATGACCACATAAAGGGCCCATTGAAGGTGAGTTGTCATTACCCCCAGTTTTGATTGGAGAATGACACTTGATCTTTTTTCTTTTAACGTATTGGCTGTTCATTTTTACCTCGATACATGCTTTTCTCTAAAAAAGACTAATTGGAATATATTTAATATTAAATCATATCTGAAATGATAGCAAAATCTGTGTTTAAAAATGAAATGAGCATTAAGGAGGTATTGACTGCTTCCATTCAGGTGTTTTCCTTTACTGCAAGAATGGGTTTTCCAGGAATAAGAGGTATTCATGATGTAAATTACTCTAAAGAGTAAGCAAATAAAAGCAAAATCCAGAGTTCTTGGTTTTGGAGCCACCCACTGGCTGATTGAATCTTTTGAGGGTAACTGGGAGGTTGATCCCTTTGTTCTTCATTCACTAGTGGGGTAGTTGTTGCTTTATCTTCTTGTATGCCAGTAAGCCAGTTACAGGGAGTTTGGGAAACCACTGTGTCTGAAAATGTCTACCGTCTGGACTTGAGGAATCTTTAGGAAATACTAAGAATAGTGAAAAAATATTTTGTAGATCTTGGCACAAAACATAGCTTACTTGGTACCATGGGCTTCTAAAAGTCTTCACTTAAAAAAAAATGTTACTTATTATTAATTCTTACCTTCTAAAAAAACAGTTTCCTATCATTTCCATTTTATAGGAATCATCTTTAATTTTATGTGTCCATTCAAGGACCAGAGACATATACAGTTAGGACTTCAGCTGCCACTTTCTTAGCACCTAATGTGTGCTAGTGCTGTCTCAAGTCTTTTTGCATCTAGCATTTTATTTAATCTTAAGAACAAATCTATAGAAGAGAAAACTGAAGGAAAGAAGTAATTTGATTCCAGTTTCACAAGCATTAATGTCAGCATCACGATTCAGCCTGTGGTTGAGGTGTGCTGTTTGGATTTGAGTACACAAGCTATCCCTGCTTCTTAGGCATAGCACCATTGTTCTTTGCTCTCTGACTTGCCTTGTGCTACAGGCCCCCAGGTACCTACCACCAGGGAACGTTCATTGTTGCATGGGGTAGAATTGACAACTGGACATAAGTAGTCTTTCTTTCCTTAGTCTGGCCTAGCTTCCTTAATAATGGGATAGTTGATTTATTTTGTTTCTTTGTTTTTTTGTTTTTGTTTTTGTTTCTTTGTGTTTGATGAGGGCTTATTACTATTTTAAATTTGTATATCTACTTGTATCTAATTTTGGTATAAGATTGATACATTTCTACGTGTAGATTAGGGCGGCGGTGATGTCTCTAGGAATTGAATTACTTCCTGATAGATTTTGTAGGTTTTATCAGCTGGTAGAAGGTGACATCATTTAGTTTCATGTTTCATTTATAGGAAATGGTGGTCATTTAATCACAGTACATAATGAATTTACAGGAAAATGGCGCATAATGTAACTCTTGATTTAGAAACGGAGTATTGATTCCTCACAGGACTTGTCAGTTTTCCTGTACTCCTCCTTACCATTTGGTCACTTTATGGAGCTAAGGTCTCTTCTCTGAAGGAATTTTTTAAAATCATCACTCTAAGAACCATGCAAGTATAAGTACCAGCATTTTCATGATTAGATAGAAAGTACTGTAAATGCCTGTCAGCAATAGACAGCCTAAACCTGAAGGAAAACTCAGGACTGTTTTGATTACTTCTATCCATCTTTAGCTTCTTTAAAAGAAAGGTGGAAGGATGGGGGAAAGGCAATTATTTTTCAGTCAGTGCTTGGAATGACCCCTGGGGAGTTCTTACGACACCTTCATAGGCTTGTAGAGACAAAACTGCTCTCTTAGTAGTGCTTAGATATATTTTCCTTACCCAGTGTATGGACATTTTCACTGACAATAGGTAGAAAAGTATTGTCAGTAAAACTTCAGGCATCTTGAATACAAATCAAGCCAGTAGCTGTTTCATTTTATCACCATTGTAATCCAGCTAAGCACAGGCATGGGTGGTTTTACCCACCCCAATGGCCAGCCCCAAGCGGCCATCTTCTTGCCCTGATTCCAGCAGCCAGCCTGCTGTCAAGCCATTACCAAGCTAGTCTTTCAGTATCCCCTTGCTAGCAAGGCTGACTGAACCAGTCTTTCTTGGAATGCCTGGGGCTGTTGTTCAGCTCCCCTTAGCCCCATGAAAGGAAAACACTAGAGACTTACAATATACCAGCCAGATTTATAATGGTCAATCTCCAACCCCAATATACCCATGCAAAGAACACAAGAGTCAATGGCTATAAGTATAACCTGCACACCAAGATTGGACAAATGTACCCTACATTATTCTATTGCCCATCTATGAAATCCCTAGGTACTTACGGCTCCTTCGGGCCGTGTGATGCTGGTTCATCTTCATCCTCCATCTTCTTCCATCCCTTGTCTTGTCCATCTTTCTTCTTCCTCTTTCTCCTCTCTAAAACTTTCATCTCCACCTTTTCCTTCTACTGCCCAATCACATCCGATCAGTTAAGATTTCACCTGACCTCACCTAAGTACATGATCTACTCCTTTTCAGGGAACCCCTCTTGAGGAAGCAGAAAATAAAAACAGCAATCCACAGCATACCATGTATGCATTATCCAAAAAAAAAAAAAAAAAAAAAAAAAAAAAACCAGAGTTCAGTGTTATGATTTATTGCTTTTGGTTCATTTGTCTTCAAATTTTTTTTCTAATGTTTACATAATATTTTAGGTAGGAGCTATTGTGGAAGTAAAGAATCTTGATGGTGCCTATCAGGAAGCTGTTATCAATAAGCTGACAGATGCAAGTTGGTATACCGTGGGTAAGAATTTTTTATTAAAATGTTATTTTCAGTTATACAGAATTTATGTTACAGTAATGCAGAGCTAGACTTCCTGGATTAAACTTCCTTTATTAGTACAATAGACTCTGTTACTATTACTGGCTATCCTCTAGATTGTAAAAGAAATATTTCTAAGCTGCTTATCTGTACACACAATTTGAAATTATTTAGTATTAGTATGTACGTGGATTTCTAGCTATTTCCACTTCAAAGTGTATCTTACAGAAACAAAGTATATCAAAGTCTATCTGCTGTACTCCATCTTCATTTTTAACTGTGGAGTTCAGTAGTCTTAACTATGCAGCCTATTGTATGACACAATTTCTGTAAGTAGTTGGATATAATCTCATTCATTTTCT
>JADRCD010164490.1:0-18195 GCA_019843815.1 Montemys delectorum | reverse complement strand
AACTTGGCTGATGGGATGTTTTTGAATGAATAGTTGAAAGAAGGATGGAGATTTGAGTTTAGACGTGTATTAGGTGAATAGCTCTTTAGGGAGGCAACGAGGAAGCTGTGTAGTAATTATGGCACCACTGAGGTTGCTGGGAGTTGGGGAGCATGAAGAGTACTAATGAGAGGAGCAAATGTTTGTGTGGGAGGTGTTTGTATTTGGGTGACTGGTTCTAATCCACATAAAATAAAAGCTCCAGGTTTTCAAAATAGTCCTGCTTCCAAACAGTGACGAAACATTGTAGTGCCTTACAGAGAGAACACTTTAAGATGCGGCCTGAGAGCTGGGGAAAGGGTGGAGTCCTCAGTAGCTCTCAGTTCTCTGCTTCCCTGTGACCAGGTGGAGGGGTTATCCTTCAAAATGTCATTGCTGTCTGTCAGAGGTGACGTAACTGGTGCAAAGGAACACTGTCTAATTAGGGGGAGATACCACCAGGCAAAGGCAAGAATTCATAGGATGAAAAACATCTGGCCAAAAAAAAAAAAAAAAAAAAATCACGTAAAACATTTGCAAGAAGCAGAGTTTCAGTTTAGGATTATCATACTTTTGAAGCTTTACACTGTCACCCTGTGCCTTCATATTACTAACTATATGTGTTGAGAGGGTTTTAGAGTGGCTGCCATAATTTAGGCTTGAGTGGATGCTTTTGGTGGATGTTAACAGAGCCTGTTTTCATCTGGCACTCACTTATAGAATTTGCCATCCATCTTTGGAACATTGACAGATGGGGTGGAGAAAGAATTTTTGTTAATCAAATATGTCTTCCTTTATGCCTCATTCACCTGATTAATGGGCCAGGGTTTTCTAATTCAGAGATGCTATGAACAAGCATGAAATCTTTGTCTTGCAGAGTATGGTTCCAACCTGGAAGATGATGTGGTGGGGGATACCTCAGGGTACTACCAGAGGATGTTGGTGGTCCTCCTTCAGGTACTAGTAGATGATGTTGTAGGGGATACCCCAGGGTGCTACCAGAGGATGTTGGTGGTCCTCCTTCACGTACTAGTAGAGACTTACTATAAAGGAGCTGTCGGATGACCTGCCTGCACTAAGAGCACTTAAAAAGTCTTTCAGTGATTTCTGGTTTGTGCAGATCCCCACTGTAATGGCTACATGCTGCCTGTTTGTGTTGCAGAATATCTGATTCAGATTGTAAATAGCCAACCCATTCATTCATTCCTAGGCAGCTGTATGTGTCCCATTCATCCGCAGTACTTAGAACCAGCAGGGCTGGACTGATTTGGACACTTCTGTGCAGTGATGGTATAGCATGCTGTAGGGTGGCTGTGATTTTAGCACAAGCATAGTTTCTCTGGGAGAGAAAGTGTGCCTTATGCATAGGCATAGGCGCATCTTTCCATCTGAATGCAGAGGCTCTGAAGTCCAGTATGTGATGTCATTCTTACAGGCAAACAGAGACCCTGATACTGCAATCGATGATGCTCAAGTTGAACTGGATGCTCAGGTGAGTGTGACAACTTTGTTATGACTTAGAAATTAAAAAGAATTTATAGTAGTGAAAAGGCACAATGTGTATTTTAAGAACCCTTAAAATATGTATTTAACAGCTCCCTACAAAATATATGACTCATGTAGGTAGGTACATTTTTCTTATTCTGATCTAGCCAACAAAGTAGTTTTATCCCAAAGCTGAGGTAAAAATAAGCAAATTTTGTTGTAAGTTATAGCTAGACATGTTCTTTTTTTTTTTATCAGCCACAAAATGGAGGATTAAAAAAATAAAAAGCCTCATGTTACCTTTCTAGTGCCACGATGAAATAAATTTTCTTAGTAGGATAGAATAAGGAAAAATAAAGTGTTTATGGTTTGAGTGATATTTTATTATGAAAGAAATGATAAGTTGGTTTGTTTTAGGAAATTCTCTGTGTTTCCTGTGACAGTTCTCTAAACACGATGGTTGTTGTCTAGTCAACTCCCAAATGAACATTTTCACTTCAGGGACTTGTGAATCCCAGTGTCATTTTAGTGTGATTTATAAAACAGTCAAGCGTAAGAAATAAACATTAGGAAATATGAATCAGGACAGTTGAAACCTGGGAATTGGCCCTAGAGTACTTGTGTTCCTAGAATTACCTGCTATATAACCCCATCTCTGGTCACGTTTTAGTTAATGTGTCACTGAAAATGGGAGATCTGGTCGACCACTCTATGCAATTGCCAGCAGAATGTCATCTGACTTTGCTAAAGAGTACAAAATTATCTTATTTTGGGTGGTTACTCTCTTAACAGCTTCAATCATTGTGGTCCCTGCCTCACTGGAGAAGAAAAAGGAGACATTTACTGGGGGCTCACAGTATATTATTTCACGTCTCTTCTGCCTCATAAATGCCAGCTTACTGTGTCCCGTTCCTGTCTAAGCCCCTCAAACTTAGCATTTCACTGTTCTCAGGGTAAAGTCTAAGCCCCTGAAGGAGGTTTACCTCCTCATAATCCATGTCATAGGATTCAAAGGTCCATTCCACTTTAGATGCTTTCTCCTTGGCCCTTTCTGACCGTCAGGGCATGAGTCAGGTGGCCTTCATGCAAAACTGTAGCACCCTAGGCTTCCTGCTCCTGTCTCCCTGCCTCACACTGAAGCTGAAGCTGCCTGCCCACCTGCTTGCCTTTCCAGGGCACAGAGTCAGGTTAGTTCCAGCCTCTCATCTACAATAGTGCTGGCAGTCAGCCAGTAAGTGATGCATGAGGAGGTGCTGCCCTCAGTTCCAGGAGGCCTCTCCTAACTGTGAATAAGGCAGTAAGCCCAGACCCCATAGGTAACTGAGCTCCAGTTCCCAGCGTGGCTCTGTGACTCCAGCACCCTTTCTCTTCCACTACACAAGCTTCATGTGCAGGGTTAGCTTCCCATTCTGATTTCCTACAGCATATGAAGTGTTTACTAAACATAGGTTAAAAGCTCACTCAGATCTAACATAACTGCCTTCTTGTAGACAGAGGGCAAGAACAGTTTCTCCTCCAGGGAGGGCTTTGCTCAGTTGAAAAAAGACAGCATTGCCTTCTAGGCTTTGATTCCTCTGGGTTTTCGTGTGAGACGAAACAGTTCTCATGTTCCTGCTCTCAGGACTAGGAGCTCTGGAAGCTTTTCAGTGCTTACAGCCTGGGAAGCCAACTGTAGTCTCAGGTGACAGTGCTGAGACCTACATCGGGGTCCCGTGGGCAGGCTTCCCAGCACCGCTGATGTAATCGGTGCTGTGCTATATGAGAAGCTTCTGGAAAGCAGTCCACTTGAGCCTTCTCATTGATTTCTCTCTTACCATTTGCTAGACAGTTTGTTGCCTCTCACGTTCCTAGGCCTGTGAGTCACCTGCAGATCCTGGTTTTCAGCTCTGTTTCTTCAGGTCTGAGCTGGGCCATGGTTCTCAGACTGTCCCACCTACTGATGTCATTATCTGGGGACTGCGTTGATTACCTAGGCTGTTGGCATGTCACCTCCCTGCCACACAGCAGATATGACCATTTAGAACACAAAGTGAAACTTTGAATGTGAGAATACTGTTATGGGCGGGCTTCTTTAAAATCTCCTGATGGAACCCGGGCTCTCCGCCCTTTGCCATGACCAGGAGCAGCAGAGAGCAAGCCACACTGGCCATGTGCTCATGACTATTCTTATTAGCAATTCAGCCTTTTGCAGACCGCTTCTCTTGGGTCTGGGAGGGAGCATGTTTTTTGTACCTTAGAGCAAGGCCCTGAGATTGCCTTCATCAGGAAAGATCTATGATTTGGTTTAAAGTAAGCTGAGATGGTGGAAGAGCTTTTGTATAAACCTCTGAGGTTTTCTCTACTGACACTTGGCACTGAGGAAGGCCTGTTATACCAGGAGTCTGATAAGCCATAGTAGGTCAGTCACATGGGAACTGAACACATGCACAGTACACTTTACTTCTTTATAATTTTAAATGCGTTAAATCGATTTGCACTTTTTAAAATGTATTAAGCTAACTTAATATTTTAAGAGTGTTAAAACTGATATTTATCATCTTTCTTGACAAATGCTTTCTCCAGACAGAAGATTGAACTCTTAGAGAAAGGAGGGAGAAAGAAAATAGTCTGTTTATTTGGCACAAAGATGTAGGAAAGGGTCTTTTAATCCTCTGGAGATAAAATAAAAAATAGTTCTAGACCACTATAATGCACTTACATGTGTCTACCAAGATCAAAAGTCATATATTCACAGGCTAGCCACTGCATGACTTATCCATATTTGGAATGTCTTTATGGGCAGAAGGCTGTCTCTAGGCAAATTGTATTCTTCTTGGCCCAACAGGGATCTGTATGCTAATAAAAAACAGTAACTAAGGGGCTGGAGAAATGGCTCAGCAGTTAAGAATACTGACTGCTCTTCCAAAGGTCCTGAGTTCAAATCCCAGCAACCACATGGTGGCTCACAACCATCTGTAATGGGATCTGATGCCCTCTTCTGGTGTTCTGGTGTGTCTGTGTACTCACATACATAAAATAAATAAAGAAATCTTTAAAAAAAAAACAAACCAGTGACTAAAAGGGTGTAACTATATAACATTGTGAAGATTGGTCACATCTCAAGTGGCATCAGATCTCACAATGTTCAGTTATAAGTTTTGTAAGCTTGTGCATGGCCTTAGGTGAGCACTTATATTTTTTCATGTCAAAAGTGTTATCAAGTGTTATCAAGAGTACTTATTAAGTTCTCTGTAGAGAACCCCTGCAACGTTTAAGCACACTATGGTGTGGGTAGCTGGGTACAAGGTATTTTATTACGGACTTTGCTTAAATCACAGATATAAAGAGGAGATATGGAGTTTACTTTTATGTCATGTGCTATAAACATGACAGCAGCCATAGGATGAGCAAAGCAAAGCACAAGACAACTTCTCATTGAGTTACTCTCCAGTCTGTCAGTCAGTCTTCAGCAGTGAGATGTCCAGAACTTTCCCAGCACACAGCATCTCTCCTGGAAGATGGGATATTCCAGGCAACGTTTGGAAAGATGAACTCCTGTGTCGTTTCTGCACTTTGTGTGTAACCCATTAGCCTGGTCCACAGGCAGGAAGATTCAGTGTTTAGGAAGGGGCAGGGTGCCGGGAAGCTGAGTGATTCATCAAGGTGGTTTGTTGGGTCCACAGGCAGGAAGATTCACTGTTCAGGAAGGGGCAGGGTGCTGGGAAGCTGAGTGATTCATCAAGGTGGTTTGTTGCAGGCATTGTTTCAGGCTGGAGAGCTGAAGTGGGGGACGGATGAAGAAAAGTTCATCACCATCTTTGGGACACGCAGTGTGTCTCATTTAAGAAGAGGTAAGTAAAATTGTTTGAGACAAATGCTTTGAGAGATCCGGAAATTACATGGGCAAGTCTGACCAGATGCCTGCCCAGACCAAAATCAGTTTTCATAGTTCCAACTGGAGAAATCTCAGATGTCCTTGACATTGCTACTGTACTTATTGCAAAACTAGATGTCCTTAGTAATCCCTTCACAGTCAAAGGTGGTGAGGGGTATCAGGTGCCATCAGACACCAAGGAGTGTCTCATTCTAAGAATTACCCTCAGGAGACTCAGAAGTCTCCTAAGAGTTCCTATGCATCTGTCCAGTTCATATGCCCATATCAGTTTAGAACAAGTTCAGTGGCAAGGGACAACCCTCATTGATGTGGTTGGTTTGGCAGGACCACACATCTTTCTGTTTCCCTGCCACACTTCTCTGTTACCCTCGTGTTCCTTCTTTGCTAATTACCTCGTCTTCACAAAGTGGTTCACAGCAAGAAGAGGGGAGCAAGTTAAATTAGTCACATTTGTCAATCACTTTTTAGAAGAAGGGAAAAGATGGGCTTTTCAGAATCTCTCACAGCAGATTTACCTGTTGGTCTCATTGATTGCAACTAGCAAGGGGCCAGGAAATCAGCATTTATGAAATACCATTTAGAAGCCATGCATGGTTGCTTAAGCCTATCAAGATCTACAGGCAAGCTACCTGTCACGTGTTATCCTTATTTGGAGTGTCCTTGTGGGCAGAAGGCTAACTCCAGGTAAACTATTTTTCTTGGCCTAATGGGGATCTGTCTGTTAACTCAAGACAATGACCAAACAGGTACAACTGTATGGCATCGTAAAGACTGGCCACATCTCCCATGAGCTTTTGGGAACAGAGACAGGAGCATCAAAGTTGAGGCTCCTCTGTGAGACATCACAAAGACCTGTCACAATGTTCATAGCTAAACCAAATTTTAGAAATTCCTGATTAATGATGTCACAGCTAATCATTGCGTAGGGCTTGCCTCATTGAGGCTCTGAACACAGGGCTCTGACAGGAAGGAGGTGGGGTGGGGGAGGGGCTCTGCTTGGACAGCTGAACCCGGTGAACGTTATAGCTTCTTTTAAGAGGGAGCACCTCTTCAGTGCGTAAGAAAGCACATTCTGTTCTGTTTTTTCTAGTGTTTGACAAGTACATGACGATATCAGGATTTCAGATTGAGGAAACGATTGACCGAGAGACCTCGGGGAATTTGGAACAGTTGCTCCTGGCTGTGGGTAGGTAAATTCACAATGTGTCATAGTTTCTCTTACATGAATTACTTTCATCCACTTGAGGCTAAATCTGAACATAATCGCGTTTCTTCATGGAATGTAGGGAAATCCCATGGCACTGGATGAAGTAAACTCCTGAGTTTTCCTTTGGGAAGCCCGTGGTGGTGTCTAAATATACGGCTATCTGGTTATTTACCTGATTTTATAGACGCACTAAGAACATTAGTAGGGATTATCTTAAAGCCACATTAAAAATAATACAGTGGCCCTCTGATGCCTTGGACACCATCACAGAGGCTTGCAAGCTTGTCTTGTCTTCGATATCCACAGGGTTTTAGAATGCTTTGAATACTCTCCACATAGCTCTTTATGCGGCCTGAGAAGTTATCATCTGGCTAGAGATAAATCCAGGGCTTTGATGTGACAGAATATGGGAAGGTGGTTTTGTTTTTGTTTTTTGGGTTTTTTTGTTTTTTTTTGTTTTTGTTTTTTTGTTTTTGTTTTTGTTTTTGGTTAAATAATTTGGAGTTTCAATTAAGCGCTCAAAATGACTGGAGAAGTGAATTTGCAGGTGGCTATGGTTTTTATATGCTGTCTAGATCCCGTAGGCCCAGCTCCTGGGCTCACAGGGTCCCGAGGCAGCCTTTGTCTACTCTGGGCATCTGTGCAAGAACCAACTTTAGAAAGCAGCCTTTCATCTGAGCACGTGGCCAGTGAGCCAGAAACCTGGCTCTTTCATGATGAAGACACACAAGAAAGTCACAGTTATTATAAGGACTTGATTAAAACTCCAAATCCTTTAACCTGAGAACAACCACCTTCTACCACGTCAAGCACACACATTTTTTTTTTTTCTAGCCAGATGATAATCTTCTCAGCCTCCGTGAGAAACTGCTTTTCTTCATCTTTAAAAAGGAAGAATTGAGAAGTTTCGGAGCTGAAGGGTTGTCGTTCTTGTAGCCTACAGAGGTTTTGTGTGCTAGGTGCCCTTTGCTTAGTGGTCCTGTCTGCAGGACCCTGACCCAGTGACCTGTGTCAGCTGTGATGTGGTGGGGCTGAGCTGCCTCTTGGGCAGCCTGGCCCAGTGTCTGAACTGCAGTGGATGCATCCGGGCTGCTTGTGTGAATTGTGAGTTTTATTTAGTTCGGAGAATTCGGAGAGATTAGAGTAGTAGTCTTATATCATTTGATCAGATATCTCGGAACACAAACTTCCAAGCTACTTACATAACTTATCGGGGATGAAAGCCATGGCATTTAATCACCCAGGTGCCAAGAAAGGCTGCAGGGCACAGAAGGGCACAGAGAAGAGCCTCTTTTCCAGTGCCTTTCTGGACCCGCAGAGACCTCTGAAGAGAACCAAGCAAGAGCGTAAGAGGATAGCTGAGGAGGAACCGCGGCAGCTTGCAGTCGCCCCTCTGCAGGGCACCTCACTTTTACACGTAGAAGCAGAGCTAAGAACAGGAGACAGTGTTTGCGTTTTGATTGTGTCATTCTCCATGTCGGAGTAGCTTTTGACAGTTGTATTATGTGTTTTCTTAGTGAAGTCTATTCGGAGCATACCTGCCTACCTTGCAGAGACCCTCTACTATGCTATGAAGGTGAGGAGACACCCTGCATCTATTAAATGCAGCCTTCTTTAGCTCTGACTATGCTTCAGTTGACAGCCTGGGGAGGCACATCTCCTCAGCCTGTTTCTCCTGCACTACGAGACTTCAATGATTTACCTCAAACCGGGGCATTTGGCGCTGTATGTGAAGACTTTTAACACCCGTGTTCTCTTCCCCTTTAAAGGGTGCTGGGACGGACGATCACACCCTCATCAGAGTCGTGGTGTCGAGGAGTGAGATTGATCTGTTTAACATAAGGAAGGAGTTTAGGAAGAACTTCGCCACCTCTCTGTATTCTATGATCAAGGTAGAACTTTGGTTTACATTAGAAACGCAGAGCCAGATTGGGCAGCATGAAGGGAATGGATGAAAGAATCCAGTTCCTGTGCTGAGTTAAAATTTTTAGTCATAGGATTGGAGTGAAGGGTTCTAAAAAAGGATAAAGGGGGAGCTGGGTTACAGCCCCCGCCAAGGCTCAACAGACCCAAGGCTTTGTCCAGAATGTGTGCTTTGCATCCATCAGTATCAGCTGTCTTTGTTAGCTTCTCCCTCTAGTCAGGGTTTGTCTGCCACCACCATGCATCTGGTGTCAGGTCATAGCTGCAGTGAGGGGCTGAGGCAGCACTGCCATCGCCATCAAAGAGAAGCACCCTATGACCTTGAAATGTGGCTGCAAGTCTCTTGATATCTTTCCTTGTGGACCATGTGTTGAGCAAAAGCATTGGATTTAATGTGTATGGTGTGTGGAGCCTGGGCTGAGGGTCGCCAGCGCTTAGTCTGTGCACTTAAGACACTAGTATTTCACACATAAGTGATATGAGGCACGCCTGAGGAAAGCATGTGCTTTGCCCATGTCCGAGGCAGAGCCATGGCCCCTCGGGAGGCCCTGCATGCCTTTGTTAGCCTGAGAGAAATTGGGCGTCTGTTTGGAAAGCTTGATGATTTAACATACTTGGAAAGGTTCCTTGCCCTCTCTGCTTCTCGATGGAAGAACATGCTGCACTCCATTAAGAGAACAGCCCTTGAGGGGTAAAATTAGAAAGTTAAACTGAGTGCCATTGGTAGGAATTTCCCCATGTAACATTCCTGTTGTGAGAGTCATGCACAGAAATTGCACTTCCGGGAGAAAAAGTCACAGGAATGCTAGTCACGCTCATCTTTTATTTCCTGTGGCTTTTGTGAGTCATGGAGTTGACAGAGTGTGTTTGGGTTCCAGGGCGACACATCTGGAGACTATAAGAAGGCCCTGCTGCTGCTCTGTGGAGGCGAGGATGACTGAGGAGGAGCCTCAAGTGCCCGTGCCTGCTGCTGCCTTCATCTTCAGTGTCCTTCGGCACTGTGCTTGCTTGCTTTCTGTGCCTGCCACGCTGCCTTACTCACATTAGTATGCTAATGACCAAAGGTGTCTTGGATGAAAGCAGTGTCCCGCTCGCTCGATCTCTTGATGTTCTGTCTGACATAGGTAGTGACTTCCTGTGTCTCTCAGTCTAATGTCTGAGTTATTAATATTGTCTATAAATTGCTTTTTATATCCTTTTTTAAAGCTTCATTTATATTAAGTTAATAACCCCATCACCTTGATCGGAACCTTAGCCATGAAATTGTGAACTCTTGGAAATGCTGTCAATCAAGCTTAACTGCTCTAGCAGACCTGCAAAATTATGATGGTAGTATCAGAAACATTGACGACAAATAAACATTCCCTTCCCTCCGAATCCTGTGTAGGTTTGTGTTTAGAAAGCTTACTTAACAATGATGTCCCTTTGAAACCAGGCACTTGACAGTAGTATTAGTTAAAGCTAAAACTATAGTTGGTTTTGGGGTTCTAAAACATGCAGTACTGCAGACCAAATTTCCTAATGAAGTGAGAAGGAGGATGGAGAGAGAATGGGGGGGGTAGGGGTGGGAGTTGGGGGTAGGGTGTGGATGGAGGAAGGTGTCCTGGTTAGGGATAGGGTGGGGTGGAGTTGAGTGCATGTGTTCCTCTGTGTGTGTGCGTGTATGTGTGTGTGTGTGTATGTGTATGTGTGTGCGTGCGCATGCGTGTAAAGGAGTTTCCTGGTGGGATGAAAAAGGGGGCCCCTGGTAATTTCCTCATCAGCTAAGGCAGTATTGTGGAGCTTCTACTAGCAGAAATAGTAATTTTTGCCCAACCTAAAATTTCAGAGCATTCGCTCTTGTAACTCTGCTCTTTGCCTTCACCTTCTCCCCTGTGAGGTAATTGTAGACATTTGCTCTGCTTCTTCCTCCCAGCCCCATGCCCTCTCTCTCTCTCTCTCTCTCTCTCTCTCTCTCTCTCTCTCTCTCTCTCTCTCTCTCTCTCTCTTTCTCCTGCCCAAGCTCTATAGATGCAGAGCCATGGTCCGTCACATAAGCTATACAACAAAAGCTTGCTGGCTCATGGGCTCTGAGCTTGGTGTGGTGGCTCACATCAGTAATGCCAACACTTAGGAGGCTGAGGCAAGAGAACTGCCAGGAGTTCCAGGCCAGCCTGGGCTACAAAAGGAAACTATATCAGAAAAAGAAAAATGCTTTTACCATGAGCTGTATTTTTCTAGTTTGTAACACCTTCCCTCCCTGCCCCATCTTGCTGTGAACCTGCTGTGAAAACAGTAGTTCTTTTCAGAACTAGATCATGTTTAAAGAGACTCATTAGTTAATCTAAATGAGAGCAGTGGAGGTATAGAGTTCTTTGGAGAGACAGGCTCGTACCACATAGCCTAAGCTAACCTTCATCTCCAGATACCATTCTCTGTATGTCTGTTTGTCTCTCCCTCTCTCCTCTTTCTTCCTACCCTCCTTCCTTCTTTCCCTCCCTCCCTCCCTCCCTTCCTTCCTCTCTCTTTGGGGAGGAGGTGGTGGTTCTGGAAATTGGCCCTAGGAGATCATGAGCAAGCATTCTACCACAGAGCTACCCCCCTGCCAGAGTTGTGAAAACTGCAGAATTGGTGCCTTTATAGACTGATGAATAAAAAACAAGCCAGGATATTGAAACCAACATGGATGGACACTTAGGGTCTTTCCAGTCTTTTGCTTAAAACAGCCTCACAATTGAGAGCCGCTGTCTTTCATAAAGTAGGTAGGTCTTAATTTGCTGTACAATAATGCAGTTCCTTTTACAAATAACTTGAGTGAAGATGACCGAGCAATCATTGAGGAGAAGGAGAAGATGAGTGCTGGACTTCTTCTACTCAGTTAAATCTCAGAATGATAAACTTAGCCCTTGCATCATGATTAAGACATTTCCTCATGTTACCTGTTAAGAGTCTCTGGAGGTAGGTACTGGGATGGAGTTAGGGATGCAGAGGGCTAGGCAGGAAGCAGAATTGGTCAGTTACCAGACTGCTTTTCAGACCTCACAAGTGCCCGCTGACGGTGTGCAGCCAGGGGCACGTTCCCAGTGAGAGATGTATGTGGTAGGAGTGACTGGCTGGTCTGTAACCCCTGCCTAGGCACTGGCTAGGGGTCTGCTGCTGAGGAATGGCTCGACCCAGGAGCTGAGGGTGCAGAAGGAGACATTGGGATTTGCCAGCAGCTTCAGAGTATAGGCCTGGAGCTTTCCTCAAACAAAACAAAACAAAACAAAACAAAACAAAACAAAACAAAACACAAAACATAAACTGGTCCCTGTTAGGGCAGCCCTGTTTCTGAAGCGATAGCCTTGAAGTGGTAAGTCAGCCTACCCTAAATCCAAACCCTGTAAAAGAAAAGATGGGTATTTTTAACTATCTAAAACCAAAAGTATGGGCTGGTGAGATGGCTCAGCAGGTAAGAACACTGACTGCTCTTCCAAAGGTCCCAAGTTCAAATCCCAGTAACCACATAGTGGCTCACAACCACCTGTAATGAGATCTGACACCCTCTTCTGGTGTGTCTGAAGACAGCTACAATGTACTTATTTATAATAATAAATACATCTTTGAGCCGGTGGGAGCAGGGACTGAGCAAGCAGGGCCAACTGGAGCGAACAGGGTTGACCGGAGCAAGCAGAGGTCCTAAAAAAGGCAACCCCCAACAACCCGATGAAAGCTCACAACTCTCTGTACAGCTACCGTGTGTACTCATATACATGAAATAAATAAATCTTTAAGAAAAAAAAAAAAACAAAAGTTTCTACATAATTGAAGAGGAAACGGGTTTGGTGATTTACATGAGAATGTCCTCCCCCCCCCCCACAAGGTGGACATATTTGAATGCTGATTTCCCAGCTGGTTCAGGAAGGATTAGGAGGTGTGGCCTTGTTGGAGAAGGTGTGTCACTACCCGATGGGCTTTGAGGTTTCAAAAGCCCATGCCAGGCCCAGTGTCTGCCTCAAGCTTGCGGGTGAGATGTAAGCTCTCAGCTACTACTCCAGTGCTGTGCCTGCCCGCTGCCATGCTCCCAGCCATGGTGGCTATGGACACGCCCCCTGACATTGTAAGCAAGCCCCTGATTGCCTTGGTCATGGTGTTTTTTCACAGCAATAGGAAAATAAGACAAAGTGGGAGTGGGGAAGAGGGCGCAAAAGATGGAGGTGAAACACCATCATGAGCACAAAAATATGTAAAAGCATAGAAAATTGAGAAATGTTTAGTTTATACAACAAAGAGCTTACTGTACAAATGGTGCAAAGCCAAGAAGGGTGGCGAACACTTGTAAGCTCAGCTTTTGGGGTGTTGAGGAAGAACTGCTATGAATTCAGAGGTCAGACTGGGCTACAGAGCAGGACCCTTGCCTCAGAAAAAGCCAACTCTATAATGAAAAACTAAAAAGAAATGGTTTCCAGGATAAGAGATATAAATGGGCCTTTAGCAGGTGAAAGATTCCGAAAGCTAACAGGACACAGATCCAAGTTCCATTAAGATTTCTCTCTGCTGGAATGATGAGGATTGTCGGGGATTCAAAGCCTGGACAGTAAGTGCCTCAACAGACTGGTGAGGGCAGAACTGTCACATGACAGAATGGGCTGTGAGCCAGCACACACTGGCAGCACTTATCAGAGCCATAAGGGCATTTACCGACTACCTTCCAACAGCACCCTGGGCACTTGTCCACTACCAGCTATGCACATACAAGGCTCTTATCATGATAGTCTCTTTTAACAAAAGATTGGAGATAACCTATATATCCATTCATAAAGAAGACTACTCTAATAAAGTAGTGAATAGAACTTATAATAGTTTTTTGCATAGTATGCCAGAGTCTCCAATACCCCTGCTGAGGAGTCAGGGTTGAGAGGAGTATCCATAGCTTTTCCTAACTCGTGTTTGAACAGTAGGAGGTAAGTGTGGGACTAAAAATATAAATTAGCTTATACCTATATGAAGAGATGCTGAGAAGACATTGGAGGCAAGCAGTAACTTGTTTGGCTGTAGACATCAGTCTAATTTGCCCCTGATGGACTCTGCTCATGCCCGTGGTCCTAAGTAGTTGTAAGCAGAGCCACCTTGTGCCTATCCAATGCTGTCCAGGTTTTGGTGAACGCTGTATGGAGTGGATCTGGAGGAAGTGGCATCGGTAGCATGGTGACATAGGTCTTAATATGTTCAATTATTAAACTGAAATGTGATATAGCTTGCATCAGTAGGCAAGCTTAAAAGAAAGCCATCTATAAAATAGTTGTAACTCAAGGCATGATTTCTTTTATATATATTCATATATTATACATGTATATCTATTACATATGCATATTTATTAGAAATGTAGTTCCTTTTAAAAAATACCTCGTGTAAAGACAATTGGGCAATCATGGACACCTCTCCTGTAGCTATTAACTGCCTAGCTATAACTTTTTCTTATTGGAAGCCAAACTACCCTGACTCTTTAGAAATGAAGGCCAAGGACATGACAAAATAATGTATAGAGTAGGTGAAATAAGTTATTTTGAAATATGTGGAATGATGGATAAAATCACTCATGACAGCAATGTAAAATAAAATTACGGTGAGGTGCAGTTTTTCACTTAACTAAGCAGAGATGAAGCAGGTGTGGATAAAGGGCTCACATGCTATGCCTTGCTCAGCTCCAGGACCTGACAGGTGGTAAGGGAACAAATAGAAGACAGACACACAGATAGACAGAAACCTGGGAAGGAATGGACTGGGCTCTCTAATGGAGACGCTGCAGCATCCCAGAGGCTCAAGAGTTTATTACACAGAGTTGACCAGTCAGGTGGGTTATTACAGACAGAAAGCTAGGAAGCAGGCTTTATGACATACATCTGTATCAAAAAGACACGTTTGGCTGATTTCCCTCCCTGCAGGGGACTGGTCTTTAAGTCATAATATCCCAAAAGAAAAAGCTTGGTGGACATTTTCTGCATACGCTGTCAACACCAGTATGACTTGGACCAGAGGAAGGCTTTGCATTACTGTGATAGGCACTCAAGACAACCAGTGTTTAAAGATTCTGTGTTTATTCAGAGCTTTAAGTCCATAGTCAACTGGTAGTTGTTCTTAGACCCATGGAACCCAGTATATTACAGTGAGTATGAGTGGCAGAGAAAGCTGGTCACCCATTGCCACCAGGAAGACTGAAGAGGGGAGGTGCCAGAGTCCCATATCCTCCTTAAGAGCACACCTCCGGTGACCTAGCTTCCATTAGGCTCCACTTCATAGAGGTCACCTCATCTACAAAGAGCATCACATTCTGGTGTCCAAGTCTCTAGCATGCAACCTTCCTGTCCCTGCCCAAGCTCACAAAACAATGACTCTGAGACCAATCATTTCTGAATAAATGCTTAGGCCACTATCCCAGAATCCTCTCTCTCTGCCTTATGTCCCACCTTCTATCTCCTGCCTAACCTGATAGGCCAACGGCATTTTTATTGACAGGCGAAGCTTCCACACAGTATACAAGAGATTCTCCGTACAGTAGCTTATGAGCCTTTAGGGAGTGTTTCAGACCCAACTATAGGAAGCAAGAGAGTCCCCAAACATGTACATACTGTGTGAAACATTCTACTTAGTCTGGTGGATAGTTTAAAAAGAGTATTTGTTGATTAGAAATTGAAAAAAGGATAACAAACTTTTTTTTTTGTTTTGTTTTTTTTGTTTTTTTTTGAGACAGGGTTTCTCTGTGTAGCTCTGGCTGTCCTAGAACTCACTCTGTAGACCAGGCTGGCCTTGAACTCAGAAATCCTCCTGCCTCTGCCTCCCAAGTGTTGGGATTAAAGGTGTGCACTACCACTGCCCAGCAGGATAACAAACTTAACTATACTATAGTTCTTATTATATTAGTGTGTGTGTGACAAGCAGTTTTTCTTAACAGTTGAGCCCAATATGTGTCTCCAGGAGAAAAATGTTCTTTGTGAAAACTCTTTAAAATAAGCAGACCACACAGATGTCAGCAGGTGCCCAGGTCACTCACTGCAACCTGCTTTTCCTGAAGCAAGGAGAGAAATTTGCTTTTAGTAATTATATATACATATATATATAATATATATGTGTGTGAAATGTATTCTTTGACAACTTCATATACATTATATTTTTGTTTATATTCACCCCATCAAACTTTATAATACCCACACTGAACCCCTTTTCAACAAGTACCTCTCCTACTTCCTCTTTTAAACAATTAGATTAATTAGATCCAATGCTCTAAAGTGAGTTTGATTAGAGTAGTTTGAATGAGCCTGGGTAGGGGTCATTTACTAGAACATGAACAACGTTGCAGTTTTCACAACTGAAGAAATATGACCGCCCCACCCCCATGTCCTTCGCCTCCGCCCTCGTCCCCATAGCCATTAGCTGCCAAGAGCTCCCTACCAGGGGTTGAGGCTCTGTCCCTGCACAGCACATGCAGTCGCTACTGTTTGTCCTTTTGTCCCACATAGGAACCACACGGTGACCTTTATTTTGAATCTCGGTGTCTTCATTCACCAAGTCCCTCTGTATCCGCACTACCTCAGGTTTCCCTAAAATGGCAGAACCGTTTTACTCCCCACAGTCATATGCATGTATAACTATCAAAGACAGATCTACTACTAATCTGGCAGCTTAAAATGACACAAATGACATTCCTGTACTTCTGCAGGTCAAAGCCCAGAATCCACTCCCTTGGCTGAAGTTCTGGCTCTGACAGGACTGTGTGCCTATCTGAGGCTGCCAGGGGATCCGGTGTCCCCAGCCCTTGCCTTTCATGCCCCCCCCACCCCCTGCTCCACTGTAAAAGCATCTGGCTCTGCCACTGAGTCTGCCTTCGGTTATCTAGTCTGTCCTTCTCTGATCCTCCTGCCCTACTTTCCTTTTTAAAGACCTTCACGATTGTATCTGAGCCCACTGGATAATTTGTGAACACTCTCCATCTCAAGATCACATTTACAGAAGCCTTCTGGTTGTCTCAAGTCTCCGGTCTACGGGCTTCAGGATAATTAAGTGAGGGCAGCTCATCTGAGGGTAGGCAGACCTTGTCCCTACTCAGCACGGGTTGCAAGCACCTTCGTTTTGTGTTAGGAACATCATTCTCTGTTACCATATATGGCTCCAGTTGCATATGGAGCAGAGGATGGCCTCGCCATGCACCAATGGAAGGAGAGGTCCTTGGTCCTATAAAGGCTTGATAGATGCCCCAGTGTAGGGGAATGGAGGGCGAGGAGGCAGGAGTGGATGGGAGGGTGAGGAATATCCTCATAGAAGCAGGTGGAAGGAAGACATGATAGGGGGTTTCCAGGAGGGAAGGAAGCTGGGAAAGGCAATAACATTTGAAATGTAAATAAAGAAAATATCCAATTTTAAAAAAAGAAAATTTAAAAAAAAAAAAGTGGCTCTGTCTACTTTTGTATTCTAGGCTAAAGTGGAGCTTCCAAATCACATGGCTTTGGTTATCAATTTAGCTGATGTAACCACGAGGATCATTTTGTTATGATTTGCAAATTATACCTGGTTTTAATTTTTAAAAGCCACTGGGACAAGTATTTCATTTCTTTGCTATCTCTTTGTGTTTGTCTCTCTGTGCTGTGTGTGTGTGTGTGTGTGTGAGAGAGAGAGAGAGAGAGAGCGAGAGCGAGAGAGCTGTCTATGTGTGTGTGTGTGTGTGTGTGTGTGTGTGTGTGTGTGTGTGTCTGGGAGAGGGGAGTTTTCTTAATATTTGTGCAGTATATTTTGTGTCCGGTAGGTGGTGCTGTTGGCATGGGTTTGTGCTATTTTCTCAGGATATTCAGTTTTGTCCTGAGGAGTGCTGGCTGCCTGTTTCTCTCACTATTCTTAGAAAAAGTTGCTGCATTTGGATCACAGAAATTGCTTGGTGGTTGTTGTTGTTGTTATTGTTGTTTTGTTTTTGTGGGGTTTTTTGCTTTTCATTTGAGATTGCCTCTTTGTGTTCTAGGCTGACTTTGAACTCTTGATACTTCTTCCACCTCTTAAGTGGTAGAATTAGAGCTTTGTGTACCTATACTAACCTTATAACTATTCTCCCTCCCTTCCCCCCACCGTGTGTGTGTGTGTGTGTGTGTGTGTGTGTGTGTGTGTGTGTGAGTGTACACTCATTGGTTTTTTGAGACAAGGTTTCTCTGTGTAGCCCTGGCTGTCCTGGAACTCACTCTGTAGACCAGGCTGGCCTTGAACCCAGAAATCCGCCTGCCTCTGCCTCCCATGTGCTGGGATTAAAGGTGTGTGCCACCACCGCCCAGTGTGTGTCCACTCATGCACATGTAGAGGACAGAGAACAACCCCAGCTGTCTGTCAGTCCTCGGGGTCATCGACTTTGAAGTCTTTACTGTCATCTGAGACAGGGTCTCTCACTGGCCTAGAACTCATCAAGTGGGCTAGGCTGGCCATCCGTTAGCACTATGGGGGAGTGATTATGGTAGAATTTTAGCAGTTGGTGCGTAGCTAAGTCTAGTGTGTGATTTCATTCCCCTGCTTGCACATTCGTCCCTATCCTCACGATAGCTATCGTATCTGTTTCTTGAATGTTTGTAATAGCCACGCCCATGGGAAGTCTGTGGCTCCTCTGTAATTTTCCTTCTAGAGTTTTTTCTGTGGAGCTCTATACTCTGATTGGATTGATTTTATCTTGTGGCATGCTGTACACCTATCATGCTGGGAC
>JADRCD010164481.1:0-10300 GCA_019843815.1 Montemys delectorum | reverse complement strand
GGTTGTTGATAGGCCCAAATTTGCCAAACTTTTTGTGGCAGTAATCGCAACTGCCCTGAGATCAGGAGTATGAAGGTGATAATCACGCTTCAAACAGTGCTCTATCTCACCCTGCTCCCTGACATGCTTTGGTCCCTAAAGTCTGTTCGCCCTCTCTCCGAATGTTCCATGAGCCTGGGGATGAGGGGAGGCTTGAAAGATAACCCTTATTTATGGCTGTGCATTCAGTAGTCCCTTGTCTGCGTCGTGGACAGGTGTGAGTCTCTGCACTTAGCAGTTCCCACAGCAAAAAAAAAAAAAAAGCTTGTCTGTGCAAAGCTGAAGGTATCATCCACCTGTGCCAAAAAAGACTTCTCTAAGAAACCGGAACAGATCTTCTATTGACTCTAAGGGCTTCAGGCCCCTCCTCCTTGGATCCCTGATTGGAGCTTGCTTCAAGTCTCCCGTTTTAAAAGCTGCTTTGAAAAGTAGCTGGGGACAGCCTCAGCAAGCCACAGGCCCCTTCTATGTTCAAAATGTGAATAAGCTTTTCTTTCTGTGGTCTAGTAAGAAATGAAATGATTTGGGAATAACAGCATTTTGTATTTGACGCCAAGGACTCAGTTTGTTAAAACACAGGGAAGTCCTCCGTATTACTGGGCTCAGAGAGATAAGAGGTAACTCTTCCTCCCTAACCTGTTCTGTCCTCATTGGGAAGTGGAGCCCCTGCCCTTGCCTTTACCTGGGGAGCCCTGGCTTTGCCCCAGCCCCGCCCCAAGAGGTATTGCCACATAATGAAATCTCTTCGTTTGTCCTGCCCAGTTCCCTTTCATCAGGTTTACCCTTAAGCCCTTCTTGTCACATAGATATATCTGGAGGGCATCCTTCCCTCCTTGGTTCAGAAACTGGGTGACTCATCATTTCCCAGGTGACACATTCCTAGGGCCCATCCCAGGCGACTCAACTTCCTCTCCTTAAACAGAGCAGTTACTAAAGCCTTTATTCAACCCACCCTGGAATGAAAGTGACTGTCAGGCGCATCAGCCCTGGCGAGGAACTGAGAGATAAGGAGGAGGACTGGCTGGGCCTTGCTCCTTTCTCGTTTCCCCACGGAGTGTTGTTTAGAGTTTTGCGCACACTAGCCCGCAGGTACAGCACGAATGTCGACATTTAGTTTGAATTTCCCAACATGTATTTATTTTTATGGTGAGGTGTTGATTAGAGAAAGGAAGAAAGGCATTAAAAAGTAATTTGTGAGAATTGGGAATAAGCACATCTAATAATTGAAACAGTGATCCACAGTTTTGAAAAAAAAAAAAAAAACGGCTCTAGAATCTAACAGTAAGAGACACATAATGGCAGCGCCTGGGCTGGAGCGCATTGGAAATGAAATCTGAGAGGAGGCCGCGTGACTGCCTGGGTTCCCCTGTTGCGCACCATGGAGGCTGCGGATGCTTTCCTTCACATTGCAGCACCAGCCCAGATCTCTGTAAGGAAATGCAGCTTTCAAAGCCCTAAGGTAGGTGACTAGCAATCTCATGAAGTAGGGATAAGATTTGACCTCAGGCACCTTCTATGAATATTCCTATATTTTGTCTCTCTTTATCCTTCTTCCCAGTACCCCCTCCCCCCAAAAAAAACACATTTAAATAACATAGTATTAAAGGGGAAAAGGTGAATGAGGAGGAAATAACAAGGGAGCCAAAAATGAAGCATAATTTAAAAGTCTATTCTAATTGTGATTATTTCCCCAAAGTTTTTTTTTTTTTAAATCAAATATCACAAAGAGATAAACATGTCCTTGTCATGGCACTTTATTCTTTGATAGGTTGGTTTAATGGATTTTAAATATTAAAGTATAAAACATCTAACTACAAATCTGCAGGAGTTTCTGGTGTAAGCAATTTATGCTAGAATAAGTTGTGCAAAATGTTAACTTTGGCTCTTACTCTTCAGCCCACTCTGATTCCTTTTAAGAAAAATTTGTTAAACATTTCCTACGTGGGGCTGGAGAGGTGGCTCAGTGGTTAAGAGCACTGACTGCTCTTCCAGAGGTCCTGAGTTCAATTCCCAGCAACCACATGGTGGCTCACAACCATCTGTAATGAGATCTGACGCCCTCTTCTGGTGTGCATTTGAAGACAGCGACAGTGTACTCACATAAAATAAATAAATCTTTAAAAAAAAAAAAAAACATTTCCTACGTGTTCCTGTAACCCCTTTCCTCTGCAATTATACATGTGCATCGGTAGGTTTAAATGCACGTGTACCACACTTATGTATTAGACTCTAATTTGTTCTTTTGGCTTCAGTGTACCTTTAGACATTTTTTTTTTCCAATACAGATACATACTGTTTTTATAGCTACAGAATTTGTAGACCTTCCTGAGATGATTGGCAGGTGACTCATTTGGTTTGGGGGGGGGGGCAACAGTAGTTATACAGATGAATACACCCATAGGATGCAATTTCAAAGTAAAGTTTCTGGGGAAAGCACATAGAATTCCTATTAAGTCCTCTCCAGGTTGGCTGAAGCATGTAGCTGGGAGCAGAGGCGCCAGCCATCATGGCTCTCTCTGTGTCTTTCAGAGTCAGGTACCATTGATTCCTTAGCCCGGGGAACTAACTGTGATATCACTCTATGTAGGTATCATCGTTTAGAATGTGAGCTGCTTGTTTATCTTCCTCCCTGCTTGAGTTTGCCTTCCTGTCTGTCCCCACTCTAATGCCATACCTTGGAAATTCCTAGAAATGACACACTGCATCCTCTGTCTAATAGATCTAGCCCTGGCTCAGTTTTGTCTTTTTTTTTTTTTTTTCCTCAGAATTTTCCTAGCTAATCTCATGCAGTCCTTACTCCAGATGGATCAGGCTGAGAAATTCTCTTGGGGATTTTGTAGCAGCCTGCATTAACTCTACAAATTCAATTGAAGCAACTTTACATGTTTATAATATTGAGTTTTCCAGCTAGGAACATGGTTAACCTCTCTGGTTACAGGTTTTTTATTTGTGGCTTTTTGTATAATATTATAGTGTGAGGTACATTTGTCACTTGTTATATGTACCAGTGTTTTATTATTTTGTCACCACGGTGAGAAAAATTCTCACACTGAATGTCCTTGGGGTTATTTAGAATACATGGGAACTTCTGAGTTTTATGCATTTGTCCCAGATATTTTATGACATATTTTTTGTTAGTTTTGTATTGGGTTCATATAGACTTAGGAGTTCTTTTTCAAATTTTAAAATTATACACGATAAAGTTTCCAAAGTCTAAATTTACAAAAGAACACAGAACACACTCCCTTTTAACAATTAATCAGGAATGTGGCTTTCACTTGCAACAGGCTAGTCCTGTTCTCATATATGGATGTGTGTGTGTGTGTGTGTGTGTGTGTGTGTATGTGTGTGTGTGTGTATGTGTGTATGTGTGTGTGTAGACACATACCAACATGAAACATATGTTTGTGTATTACATATATGTGTGTGTATTGACATATACTAACATGAGACATATATTTGTGTATGACACACACACACATACACACACATGCATATATATATACACACATGTCTTATTCTTTTGGGAAATCTTGCTTTTAATGAAAACTCATGACTTCATTTTATACATAAAATACATATATAACTAGCTAAATAACTCCCCAAAGAGATAGTACACAGATACAATGATGAAACCCAGTTTCCTTGCAACCTTCTCCAACTCACCTGCAAGCCCAGAAAACAGACACGATTTTAAGCATTTTTAAATCCCCACCCCTGGAACTCATCTATTTCAAACTGTTCTGAGTATACTGTTTTTCCCTTTGTAAAAGTTGCCTTTTATCTGATATATAAAAACATGGACTTCATGTGTGTTAATCTCACCACATCAGCTCCTCCTGTGTGCACACAAACATTGGCTTTTTCCAACACTCCTTTATTGCTCCTTCATGTCTTCTCAATTCATTTGTTTTAAACCAATGACCACTGCTGATTTTGTAAGAACTGTTTAACATGGCTTTGTGCTGGGCCAAGTGGTAGTCCATGGTTTATTTTTTGTCTTGGATTTTCTAGGTAAGTGACAACCTTGCTTCCTCTCACTAAAATATCTCACTTGTTTTATTATTGACTAGGGACTTCTAGAGAAGAACTATGTAGAAATAGTAATTCTGATTATTGCTATCTGTAGCTTTTCATAGATTCCTTGAATATTAATTATTTAGAATTCTACATTTGAAAGTTTCAATCCAGATAATTTTTGGTGTGTATGTGTGCATGTGTGCATATGTGTATGTGTGTGTGCATCTGTCTGTCTGTCTGTGTACTCACCCATGCAGGAATATGTGCAAGCTGTAAGTCTACATTTTGATGTCTTCCACTTTTTCTCCCCCACTTGCTCTTTAGGCAGACCTGGCTGTCCAGCAAGTCTGGTTTCTGGCTGTCTCACTGTTCCTCTCTTCTCCTGCCCACGGTTGAGATTCTAAATGTGTGCTTGCCACATCCAGCTTTGATGCGGGTCCAGTGATCGGAATCTGTGCCTTCATGCTTGCACACCAAACACTTTACCCACAGAGCCACTTCACCAGATCTAGCCTAGATAATCTTAATAGTAAAAGAACAAAAGACTTACAATGTTTTAGCTTATTTCTTTTGAAAAGTATTACCTCAATGGAAATTTTTCTTTCTTTCTTTTTTTTTTTTTTTTGATGATCTCAAATTTATATAGTTCAACAAGAGCAGGATTCAGTAACATAACTATTGTTAAATGCCAATGTTGTTTTTATTTTTGAGCTTCAGATGTGCTGAATCACTAGAAGATATAATTGAAAGAAGAGAATGAAATCATTAGCCATCATTACTCAGCTCCATCTATGGTGTTGCCAGTGCACAGCAGTAAAAGTGTGCGGTGGCGGGGAGGGGAGGGCTTGGTCTATACAGACAGGATTTTAAAAGAAAGTGGAGGTTAATTTGTTAGGAAAAAGGGGATAATAAGTAATGATCTTCAGATTCTTGGGTAATGAGTAAAATGATTATATTGTACAAGGTAATTTTAAGCTCTGTAATTATTAGAAATGATTATCCGTAAGTACAACTTGCTACTTAATCACCATTGTTCAGTGCATTCTGTAATGACATAATATTGTGCTGTAAATATTCACAGAAAGCTGTTCTTTTGTGTCTTTTTTCTTTCATGTCTCTTCTGGGTAGAGCAGAAAATGGAGACAATGGCTGTGATAAAGTGTCAATTCCTGAGTGCAGCTTTATCCCTGGAGAGCCTTGTAGGATTTGGAAGGAGAGGCAAGGCAATCTGAGATCCTCCTAGGTGATAGACGCGGAGTGGATTGGAGGAAGGCAGAGAACTGCTGACACCCGGGGCTGTCTGTCACAGCAAGGACATCTCTCACAAGCTGGCCTGCAGAGCTGATGCTTAGTGTGACCCCATCCGTTCTCTCTCAAGCCTAAAACTTACCTGTTTCCTTGCAAGCTCTAGTGCAGTGTTCAGGGCCATTCTCATCTCTGTCTTAACTTAAACCAGACGGACAACCTCTGAGTCCTCCCCAGTACATTCCACCCAGGGTCTGGGGTATCAGAGTGCTCCAACATCATGTTCATGGTTTCTGTTTCTGGGTTCTGCTACAGAGCTCTGGAAAACAAACAAAACAAAACAAAACAAAAAACAAACAAACAAACAAACAAAAACTTTTCCCACTTGAAAGAGAAAGGATACTGCTTCCCTGTTTAACCCTCAACCAAGCATCATCCTCTTATTTTTTATGGTCCTGGAGGGTAGCTAGTTTATACTCTTTGAATGACTCTCCTGCCTTATTAAATAAAAGATGCAGCTGTAAGATTTTAACAAACAGAGATTCTGCAAAGAAGGACAGCTGACTACAGCAGCTGCCTCTCTTCTCCCCACTGTTTGCCCTCCTTTCCAGTTCACAAGCTAGGTTCTCTCCTCCATCACATGTCTATTCCACAACAAAGGCGTTAGCATCCTTTGAAGCCAAGAACAGCATATGTGAAAACAGTAACTCTTGCCCGTACAGACATCAATAATTGATCACGTCAGTCTAGCCTGCTGATAGCCGATTTGGCCGGCCTTCTCAGTACAGTGATCGATTAATTGATTGAAATTGGCAGGTTAGGAAAACAATTTCGTGTGTTGCTGCATAGTTTTGGAGATGGGAGGCGGGCGGAGGGCACACAGACATAAAGACCATAACACCCATATCAAGACATTTTACTTAGAGAATAACAGAGGATCATACATCACTCTTTTTTTCCTCTAGGGTTTTATTGATCAGCTATTGTTCTAACAAGCAGGCTAAATGCTTCAATGAAGACCACAGTGCTAGCCTATATTCATGGGCTTTCCTTACTATTATAATCTCAGGTGTGGAGCATGAAAGAGTCATTCTGAGCCCGTTCCTTTGGGTTTGCCCATGAGGCCACCATGCCAGGTGAGAGCTACAGACAGACATATCCATACCACATCATAACAAAGGAGACAGATGTGCCAGAGGTAGCCTAACCCTCCAGGGATGGAATCTCAGTAAGCTTAAGCACATCTTTGCTCTTTTCCTGAGTCTGACTAACTCATTTCCTCAAGGCTCTGGGTGCAGGGGCTATCGGTTGGTTTATTTTAATTGAGACCTATACAAATTGTTTGACTTGATGTAGCAGTTCTTGATCCAGTCATATAATTTAAGGGTAGGTTTTCAGCTACTTTTAGATTACCATGTTTTTTAACAAGGGCGAAGTTGCAGTACCTTCGCAGAATTTATTTCAAGTGAAATGACAGTAAATGTCTTTTAAGAGAGCTGTAGTGAATCATTATATTTCTGATAATGAATTGCATGGAATTTCTGGTCATTTATGTTAATAAAGGGCATTCAAAAACTTCTTTGCATTTTATTAGACTCATAAATATATTGAAAATGCTAAGAATTTACCTTTAAGCTTCACTATATCAACACCAAGGACAATTATCTTTTAACTATTTATTTTATAAGCTTGGAAAGCAGGAGCATGTTGCTTTTATGGTAATTGAAGTTTGTCATCTTTCAGTTCGTTACCTATCAATAATGTTACCCCAGAGAAAATCCATCTGAGAATATAAGGTGTATCCAGACAGGGATAAGTGGACAGAGCATGCTGTGAGCTTTAATTTCGATTCACATATCACAAATTTACAAGTTCCGCCAGGTACTGGGGATCATTCTGGACAAGGTGGACACAAATATGCATTAGACATGTTCTCACGGAATTGGATGCCCACTGGATACTAAGATGCTAGCAGTGCTCAAGTCATCCATGTCCTTGTGTGCAGGCGTCACACAGCTTTTCAGATACTCCCACAAGGTCATCTCATGAGCAGGGCTGTCTTAGACCACCCTAGTTAATGATGCAACTTCTTGGCCACTTCTCAGTCCTTACTACTTTCCTGCCCTGTCTCTTGTCCCTTTATTAATAGCTAATTCTGTTCATCGTCTGTCTTGTTTGTTACTGTCATCCTCCCATGGAAAAGGGTGAAATTCCCCAAACGATTTCAATGTCTTCTACTCATCAGTAGATCTGTAGACCTCAAATCATGGCTGACTCATAGTAGGCAGTCAGTAACCCACATAGGGATGAGTCATGCTAAGGCAGGTGGGAAAGTGGGTGCATTCAAGGAGAAAGAGACATTTGAACTTGCCCTTAAGGAAAGGAATACAAATGTGGAGGAGGAGTCACTATGTGCAAAGATGTGTTCAGGGAGGCAAGATGGCCTGGGGTTCCCTAAAGAACAAGATTTGGGGGCTTGGGGGAGGTGATTCAGGCTTGGGGGAGATGTGAGGAAAGTCTGAAGTAATGGAAGTTGGGGCCAGTTGGTGAAGGACAGCATAAATGAAAAGTGGCATTCAAAGTGGGCTTACCTTATGAAATCAAAGGGAAACGATTTTTTTTTAACCCATAAGGATGATGGTTATTTTCAACTCATCTCATAAACCAAATCTTCAAAGCAATGAGCAATATTAACAGCTGAGGATTAACAGGAGGGGTGAGCAGGGATGAGTGGTAGGCTGTCATCTGAGATTATAAGGAGTTCATTCTCAGGCTCTAGGAACCTGGACCTCCCTGGACTGAACCAGGCCCAAGACCAAGTTTAGGAAGTCACCACGTGCTAAAGAAGTTGCTGCGTTGCGTGATGAGGAAGGTTCCAGGAAAGGTGACAGATCCAGACCTGACGCTTCGGAGTTAGCTGCAGGAAGAGGAAAGCAGGGCCGTACGTGCCGCGCTTCAGAAGTCTGAAGACTGGAGGCCATGGCCGAGGGAAGAGAGAGCAGCAGCCTCCTGGCCATGGCCCTGGGACTGCAGATGAAAGGTTCTCATTCTGAGAGAAACTAAGCTTCATGTAGGGAAGCAGAAAAAAAGGGAAAATGTTTGGTTCTGATCCCAAAAGCCCAGAGAATGGGGTGGATGAGCCCAGAGCCAATGGGATCCTCTGGTGATGGAGATGTGCTGGGTGATGGAAGTACTTAGGGCCAGGATCAATGTCATAGAAAAAAGGGAGGGCACTTAAGCATGGCAGATGGCTAAAGAGTGAGGGCAGGAGAACATCAGGAGCTGAGAAGCTCTCAGATGTCCTAAGGGGTATGGGTGGGGTATATCACATTCAGCCAGAGGGCCAGCCAAAAACTGAACAAGCAACCTACTTCTAGGCTAGGCTCTTCCCTGATAACTGAAACAGTTCTGGGTTGTCCCATGTGTCATCTCAGATTACTCTGCAAATAGCTGCCCACTTAAGGTTGCATTTAGTAGAGCTTAAGCAGAAAAGATAAAGAGCATCCTCTCTCCCAGCCTGAATCTTTGGTTAAAGGCATTTACTCCAAGGGATGGAGGTGGGGCAGAGTAATGCGTAATTCAAGGAATATTATCACAGATATTTATAGATGCATTTTACCCATAAGATTGTCTTATTGTTATTTTATATGGTTGAGTGCAGAGGCAAAGCAATTCCTATCATTTCATATGCACATTAAAGCACACATATTCATTTATATTAAAATAACATTGATAGCATTTTGTGTCTTGTTACTATTAAAAATAAAACAGTAGAATTTATAAAGAATAACCAAATTTGTTATTGTAAAATATCACAGTCCTTCATTGTTACACTGTTGCAGAGTCTTCGGATTTTAAGGAATTTGCAATCATGTAAAATGTATTGAATTTGATAGACTCCCTCTATAAAACAGCCGAACGCTGTGTAACAACCGACAAAGGAGTTGCATTTTTTTCTGCTTGGCAGATTAACTGCTGGTTTTGTTTCCTGCCAGATCGCTCTCAGTAACATAAGTAATAAATCAGGATAATTTTCTTCCCTTTTAGGGTCTTGTTGATATATTTTTTTAAGTCTACCGATGCTCTCTTTTCTGGTGGGCAGAAAGAGAGGGATCTAATCTGTTCTTACTCTCTGCTCTCTTTACAAGTCTTATTCAAATTCAAACACACAAAATAAAGAGTACAAGCTGGGTGCTCAATGATATGGAGCAACCTTGAAAGAATAGCTGAAGGTCATGGAGGAGGAGAAGTCCATCAGACTAACACACTACTTTGATACGTTACTGACGTCTTGGCATGGTGCCAGAACGCTATTTTTAAAATACCTTTAGTGAGTTATGTTTGGCATATAGTAGACTGCACATAAAGTATGTTTTGACCAAGAGGCTCTCAGGAAACCATCACTATAGTCTGGAAAATATTCATGATAGTTGCCCACAAAAGTTCCTAGTAGCTTTCTATGGAAGAGTGTATTCAGCAGGACGATTATGTACTATGTGTAGTTATATAGTTACCAAATCTTATGGATATATACATATATATTATATATACATATATAATATATATAATATATTATATATTATAATCTTATGAGTATACACAGGGAGAGAGAGAAAGACAGAGACAGAGAGACCCTGATTATCCTGCCTTGTATTTGAATTATTTCCAGTTTGCTGCTGTTTCTGTTAAAGCTTTACAAGGTACAAATGAGTTGGCTGAGTGGGTAACAGGGCTTGCTGTGCAAGTGTGAAGATCATTGGAAGCCTCAGAACCAAGGCAAAGCCAGGCAGAGCAATGTATATCTATAGTCTCTGTGTTCCTACTTGAGATGGGAAGTGGAAACAGAAGAATCCCGAGAAACCCCTGGGCCAGCTAGCCTGGGTCACAGAGTGGAACAACAAAGCGAACTTGTCTCAAAGTGGAAGGAAGGACCAACTCAAGACGTTTACTCTAACCTCTGTATATGCACTGTGGAATATTTATTTCTATACCCCCC
>JADRCD010164467.1:0-11684 GCA_019843815.1 Montemys delectorum | reverse complement strand
TTAAGGAACATTCATGCTGTTAACAAATGTAGCTCTTTTGTAAACTTAAAAAGATTCTTGTAATTCTCAGGAAATCTACACAGATCGGCCTGTCCTGGGTCAAATGAACTTCATGTAGTCCAGTATCCCTGTCAATCAATAGCCTAATTTCCCCACATCTTACCTATTCTAGAGGTGCAATTCCTATACCGTTCCCTAGTTTTGGGATTTTTCTCCACCAACCACCAAGACTATGGGTCGAAAGGCATATGGACAGCTAAGGAAAAGGTTTTTCTCCCAAACCTACTTAGTTTTATTTTCTGCCTCCAAAGAGTATATGTGGTTAAGCATCCTGCTAAGTCCAAGTGTTTCCCTGAAATCTGCAAGTCATAGGTGTTCTGGTCTACCCTCACAGGTCTCTCTAGGCCTGCACTTTCCTAGCTGCAGATGGTCACACAGACTCTGGAGAGCAATGAAACAGCTAGCTCTCCCACAGTGTGACCAACATCCCAATTTTCTAAGGTTACCCAAAGTCAACTCTCACCCCAAAGTCAACAGTAAGTAGTTTAAAGAATGAGACAACCTCATTTCTGTCCCACCATCAGTCCTTTCTAATTTCCCATTTTAAAACTAAACAAAACTGGAGTAATATTAGAAATTCTGCTAGAATCTGTCTAACAGCTACCTAGCAACAGCTTCCTTCTGTACCACCAGCCAGGAGCCTGGAGCCAGGCTTAGAAGAACTGCTCAACCTCTCTTCTCTCTCTCTCTCTCTCTCTCTCTCTCTCTCTCTCTCTCTCTCTCTCTCTCTCTCTCTCTCTCTCTCTCTCTCTCTCTCCAGAGTTTCACTGAGTAGCCTCAAGTGGTCTGGAACTCCCCTCATAAAACTCAGAGATCTACCTGCCTCTGCCTTCTGAGTGCTGGATTAAAAGCATGCACTACTATACCTTGTCCTGGGAAGAATCTTGTTTTAAGTTCTGGAAGTGACTTTGATGCTTCTGGCTCCTATTAGGATGTGAGTTTGGAGACTCAGAGCCATTTTCCAGTTCTCTCAGTAAATTAGTGTAAAGTCTACATAGACTAGGCACCCTCTAAAAACCTGTGTTTAGGGAATGTTCTTTGTTTTTTCAAGACAGAGTTTCTCTTCGTAGTTCTGGCTGTCCTGGAACTCACTCTTGTAGACCAGGCTGGCTTTGAACTCACAGAGATCCATCTGCCTCTGCTTCTAAAGTGCTGGTATTAAAGGTGTGTACCACTACCACCACCTATGTTCTCCTTTATTTGAAGAAAAAATAAAACACCTTAAGCCTCACCCAAGAGGAAATACTGAGATACATAAAATGAAAGTGGCAAAGTGTTGGGTCTGAATGCTAAGTGCCTAGTATGATACAAAGAGCTTATGAAAGGGATAACGGGGAAAGGCTAAGACAGTCAGAGATGGGGGTGGCTTCACAAAGGGTAGTGTATAATTAATGCTAAGGCGTGTCACACTACAAACCACATCCTTGGAGTGACCACAGCCACCTGTGTATATTTGTGGAGCCAGAAGCCAACCTTGAGTACATTTCTCAAGAGCCATCTGCCCTAATTTGAAGCAGGGTCTCTCTAGGACCCAGAGCTTACCAATTAGACTGGGTGGCTGGTTAGTGAGCTACAAGGACCCACCTGTTCTTTCCGTATCGGGTACAAGCTCATATATATCCTAGATTGTATTTAGGAATTTCTAAATACATCATTACAACCTGTTTGGACCATGTTTAACACACACACACACACACACACACACACACACACACACACACACAATCTCAGTGCTGACCACTTGGTACTGAATAACAGATTTGGAGGATTTTCCCTTGGGAAGACTGTTTGTCCTGCTCTAGGCATTCCTCAGTTGCCCATAGTTCTCCATCTAGTGTTGAGGCCCTGAGAGCTTCTTCCCTTCTGTGTCTATTAACGTCATTATTTAAATCTTGTTGAAGCAGCTATGTTGATAAGCCTTTCTGATATTTCTAGGAGGCACAGACTCAGAGAAAACTTTCTGTTCCTCTGGCTCTTAGAATCTTTCTTCTCTAAATGTGAATCCTGAAACTAGAAAGGGAAGGAGGTAAGAGACTTATCTTCCCTAAGGTCTCCTTTCCTTATTTAAATCATCTGTATCTTCCCTTCTCTATTACTCCTCTCCCTAACCCCATCATCCTCCTTTACTTTCCTAGTTTCTGCAGTCACTCTAGGTCATATACTCCCATCTGAAAACTTGGAGCTAGGAACCACAGATAAGAGAGTTCGTGTGACATTTGTCATCTGGGTCTTAGTTCCCTTACTCAATATGTTCCTTTCTAATTCCATCTATTTACCTGCAAATCAGGATTTTAATTTTCTTTACAGCTGTATAGTATTGTATAGTGTGTATATATTACATTTTTACTATCCATTCATCAGTTGAAGTACATTTAGGTTGTTTCTATCTCCTGGCTATTGTAAATAGAGCAGCAATGAACTTGGATGAGCAAGTGTCTGTAGAGTAGGATGTTAGGTCCTTTGGGAACATGCTGAAGAATGCTACAGCTAGGTCATATGGTAGATTTATTTTTAGCATTTTGACAGTTATCCAAGGATTTCTAGACTGGCTGGACCAGTTTGTAATTCTACCAACAATGAATCAGGGTTCCCTTTTCCTCCATAGCTTCTCCAGCACTTGTCAGTTGTTTTATTGAGCTTTGCCGTTCTGGCTGGAAAAAGATGAAATCTCTAAGTTGTTTTGATTTACACATCCCTAATTGCTAGGACAATGAGATTTTTTTTCCTTAGCCATTATTTTAAGAACTCTTCTGTTCAGATTCCAAGCTTATCCTTTTTAATGAGTTATTTAGGATTTTTTTTTTTTTTGGCTCTTCATATATTCTGGATATCAATCCTCTGTCAGATAGATGTATAGCTAGCAATGAGTATCTCCAATTCTGTGGATTTCCTCTTCACTAGACTGTTTCCTTAACTACGCAGAAGATTTTTAGTTTTATGAGTCCCACTTGTCAGTAATTGTCTCAGTTCCTGCGCAAATGGTATCCTATTTGTATCTATATCCTAAGGGTATTGCTTATGTTTTCTTCTAGCAATTCCAGTTTCAGGTTTCACATTTAAGCCTTTGACTCATTTGTAGTTATCTTTTTGTGTAAGTAATAGATATGGTCTAACTTCATTCTTGTACATGTGGACATCCAGTTTTCCCAGGACCATTTGTTGTCTTTTCTCTGTTTTTGACATTTTTTTAACAACAATATATTAAATGGTTGTAGTTAAAAGTTTTTAAGTTCAGGTCTTCAGTTTTGTTCCATCGCTCGCTCTGTATGTCTGTTTTTGTGCCAGAACAATATTCTTTCTATTACTATGGCTCTATAGTATATCTTGAGTATGGAATGGTAGTCCTTCCAACATTGTTCTTTTTACTTGGGACTGTTATGGCTATCCAGCGATCTTTTGTGATTCCATATGAACTTTAGGATAGTTTTTTCTTTTCTTTGAAGAATGAAATGAGGTTTTTGATCAGGATAGTTTAGAGACAGTCTCACTTTGTAGCCAGGCTCATCTCAAACTTTTGATTCTCCCATTGCTGTCTCCATAGTGCTGGGTTTACAGTTGTGTACCACTATGTCTGGCTTCTCAGGATTCTTTTTGCTGCTGTTACATTTATTTATTCATTTGTGTGTTTGTGCACGTGCGAACGTGTGTCTGTGTGTGTGTATGCAGAAGTCAGAGGACAATTACTTTATTAAATGACAGAGGGGGCCGGACAGAGGGGGCCGGGCAGTGGTGGCACACACCTTTAATCCCAGCACTTGGGAGGCAGAGGCAGGCGGATTTCTGAGTTTGAGGCCAGCCTGGTCTACAGAGTGAGTTCAGGACAGCCAGGACTACACAGAGAAACCCTTTCTCAAAAAAACAAAAAACAAAAAAAAACAAAAAAAACCCAAAAACCAAAAACCAAAACCAAAACCAAACAAACAAAAAAAACCCCTAAAACAAAAACAATAAAGAAAAGAAAAACAAAAAAAGAATGACAGAGGGGTTCACCAGGTAAGCAGAGGTCTTAGCCTTATCTACAACGCAGGTTATCCACAGAGCTGGATGGATTTAACAAAGGCAAGAGAGACTTCAAACTTAACACTTCACAGAGTTGTTAGGGTAAGAAAATAAGTGGAGCAGTGACCCAAAGGAAGCAGAGGGGAGAACTCCATGAGTCCACAAGAACATATTACCTAGTAGCCCTGACCTGTTGGGAACACTGTTCCAGGCCCTGAAGCGTGGAGAGAGAATGTTGCACAAGGAAAGCAGGAAGTTTGCAGACATATCCAGGAAGGGAGTAGTGGCAGTATGTGAGCAGTCCTTATTCTCCCCCAACTGTGGATATATAACTCTCCCCCACACACATATTGCTATGGACACCCTCCAGCCAGGCTTTAAACTTTACATAGCTCAACAACAGGAATGTTTCCTTCAACTGTAAAAATATTTTTAAGCATTCAGAATTGCAGTTCAAGCACTGGAAAATAATACCAGGCTGCCTATTTTTGCAGGCCCCATTAGGAACTGGCATTGCCACAGGAGAACAGGTGAGTAATATACCCTTGGTATCACCTCACTGACCCCTGACTGCGAGCACAGTCATGCTGCATTAGAAGTTGGGCAACTTTTATCGTCTTTAAAATTGGTGGTTCATTAGAGTCCAAAGTTTTGTGGCATTTTCCATAATTCATGGAACTCAGGTCACTGGTTTGTTTTTGTTTTTCTCTAAGCAATTCCTCAGAATTAACAAGGCAACAACTTATTAGTGTCAGGGCATACAGACTTTAAGAAAGGCAGCTTCCAGAGTGTGATATTACTCTCTTCTTGTGTTTATAAACTAAAAGTACTAGTACCTGTCTATACCTGCCACAGTGAGCCCAAAGGCAGAGCAGGGTAAGGAACAGATTTTCAGTCCTCCAGCACAGTGACCAATATTACCCTACCACTGCCCCATTTTGTTACTGTGCCATCTGCTTGTAGCTGTCACTGTACTCCATCCTGACAGAATTGCACTTGCCAGGTGATACAACAGTAATCCCTTTACAAAGGGAGATCTGGTGTGATTTATACTTGACTCACATTACATCTTTAGATTTGTCCCTCTGCACTGTCAGTGTCATCTCAGGCTAAGAAGAAAAAAAAAAAAAAGGGAGGGAGAGGGAGAGAGACAGTCCAGGCTTCCTAAAGTCTGGTAATAAGTAAAAGTTGGTGTGGAATTACAGTACTGCCAAGCTTAGGGATCATAAAAACAAAACTCAATTCTGTTGGTGTTATGTTGAAATGTTTAATTCTATATCCAGTGCCACAACAGAATGATGATTAAGCAACTCCTACACATGAAGGCCCTGTAGTTTCTCCAAATTGACAGCTGTAAACTGGGGAGTGTCAATGAAAACTTCACAATATTACTTATGGCCAAAAAGTTTGGAAGTAAGGATGATGTGGAAGCTATGGACCAAATCCCCACTCTGCTCCCACTGGCCTTTAGAACCCATGGGTCTGTAGTTTGCCTTTTCTCTAAATATTTCTCTCTAATCAGGGTGACTTGGCTGGTTTCCGTTCTGAAATTTTATCCCTAAATATTAAAAAATGATCGAGTCACCCGTAGACACTAACAGAACCCAGGGGATCTTTCTGCATTACTTTTGCCTTAGATTGAAATATCTTCCTTCTAGTCCCTGTCTGCCCCTATGCTGGTGTAGCTGGACTCTGAACTGGTACAGCACTTGATTATATTTGACTATATATCAGTCTCTGCCAGCCTTCAAAACTGGTCAGTTAACATTAACTCCTCTCTCACTGCATTAATATCCCTTGATCCTGGACAGTTCTTTGCCTGTACACATTCAGTGCCTGAGGTCAGAAAGCAGTAGAGGATCCCTTTGAATTTTAATTATAGATAGTTGTGAGCTGCCATATGAGTGCTGGGAATCAAACCTGGGCCCTCTAGAAGAGCTAGTGCTTGTAATGGCTAAACCATCTCTCTAGCCCCAACAGGATTTTAAATTGGGGGAAGTCTACTTTCAGTCATTTGTATATATATATGGATTGTTTATTATACTTTCTCTGCTGAAACTAAACATATTACACAAGTCACTAAAGTTAAATCTTGAGACCAAATATAAGAACCTACATGGGTAGGGCAAACAGTAAATTTAGGACTGTGAAAAAGAAATGGATGTGCCAGGGCACATCAGTGCAGGAGTGGGGGATGTCAGGATTGTAATGGTTTCTATATTGAGCTGTCTGGTGAGTAGACAGCACTTCATTTTAAATCTGCCTAAACTAGTTTATGTTCTAAAGAAGTCAGTTCACAGGGAGGAATCCTGGACCTCTCACCCTAGAACTGCTACACATTCCTAATCTTAACAATGAAGGTCTAGATTATTGTTTTCTCTTACAGTTAATACTATCCAAATTGACTCTAGGATGAAAAGTAGCCTTCCTGGTTTGTTTTACTTTCACCTTCTCATTTCAGTTCTTGCCTTCTTAAGAGTCCTGTAGGTCCCAGGGTTTTGAATCATCTGAGCATCTCAGTGCAGTATCCCTGGTGTGAGATATCTCAAACCAGTGCTGGTGCTTCATACCAGCTTTACAACTCTGAAATTTTGTATAAAACAAATGTCACCAGATAACAGAACCAGGTGTTGACATCCTAACTTTTCTGCTTTGTCATTCTCTACATTTGGGGGGAGAGGGGGGAAGGAGACCCAACTGTCTCCCCCCATGTAGCTGGATATTTATCTGCACCCTGTTCCCAACACAGGAGCCATTAGCTTCTCTTGCCATTTTATTCGTGCATTCCTGGTTGTTGTGTAACATTACCCCTTGGAACTGATGACAGATCCAAATACAGATATCATCAAAGGTCCAACTTGATGAACAAATGAGTTTATTGATGTTACTTATAGGAATATGGGTAAGGGACTACTTATAGGAGCAGAAATAACTCAAAGTCAGCTGCATCACCAAAGCCCACCCATCATGGGTGACAGCTCACAAAGCTGGAACTTGCAACACACTGCACAGCCTTCAGGCAGCACCACAAATTGAAGAGTGTCCCTTTCAGGTGACTCAGTTGGTCTGAGCCTCTTTCAGGCCGCTCATCTAGTCTTTTTTTTCTAGGTAGTTCAGCTGGGGCTTATCTGTTTCTTCTAGGCAGCAGTCTATACAGTTTAGAAGGAGGGGCCTAGTGAATATGGTCAGTTTCAGGGGCTCCCAGAAGCTATTTTGAGTTTACTTCACCTCTTAGTGAGCATCACCACAGCATTTTCCTCCCTGTTGGTTTACTTCCCTAAAATGATCTGTCTTAAATTTCCCACAAAAATGGGAGGTTGTAATCTAAGAACTACCACATAACACTGGTACAGGCTAGTACACACTCTACTATGTGCCATCATGATAACCTCTGACTAAGGTTAGGTTACACAACCTTTTATATATGGCACCTAACCACAAAAGTGAACAGTGACATGCAGAATTTTAATATATTTAATAGACTGATACAATTCCAAACCTGTACTTTTCATTTAATCATCTGAACAGGTAAAAGGAACCTCATTTGGCAGTTTAATCTAGTTAACATTTGGCATTAGGAATCACAATACTCCCAAGTTTCTGCAATTTGAATTGATGTGGGGGTACAAAACTTTCACGGTAACTTCACAGTATATCTCAGCTACTCCCTTTGCACATAAACATGCAGTAACAGCCAAGGCTTGGGGATCAAACCTAGGATTTCATCCAAGCCAAGAGTTCTGCTAGCAAAGGAATCATGTCTGTTTGTGTGTCATGCTGACTGCAGGCATAGTTGTGGAGGGGACAACCCCAGATGTTAGTCTTCACCTCCGTACCTAGTCTGAGATAGGGTCTCTTTGTTGTTTACCACTATGAACACCAGCTAGCTGGCCCACCTGAGCCTCCAGGATTCTTCTGTCACCACCTCCCATCTCACTGTACACATGCCCTACCACACAGCTTTATATGGGTTCCTGAGATCAAATCCAGATCCTTATGCTTGCAAGGCAAATATTTTACCCACTGAGCCATTTCCTCAGCCTACCATTTAAGGATACTTTTCTGCTTTCATAGTTATCTAATTTCAAGCACTAATGCTCCAATTTCCTAGGATGTGTGAATATGTGGACCATCTGCATGAACATTTCAAATATCCTATGGTAATCAAACATGCTTCATATCTGCCTCCCAAGGTAAGTTGATGCCTAGGACATGCTGCAGACATGCTGCCAGAAGCCATTGTGTCTCTGAAAGAATTGATTTTCAGTAACAAATGGCTCTTTAGTAATGAGTATCAATGAAGGTCAGAGTGCAATTAGTTTTATGTCAACTTGACACAAGATAGATTCATTATGGAAGAGGGAACCTCAATTGAGAAAATGACAAGACTGGCCTGTGGGCAAGACTATGATACATTTTAATTGATGTTGATATGGGTGGGCCAAGCTTGCTAGGGGACAGTCCAAGATGATATAAGGTAAACTAAGCAAGCCATTAAGAACAAGCAGTAAATAAGCAGCATTCCTCAATGGCCTCTGCCTTAGTTCCTATTCTGATTTTCCTTGGTGATGGAGTGTGACCTGAGATATAGGCTGACATAAATTATCTCCTCCCCAATGTGCTTTTTGGTCAGTTTTATCACAATAGAAATCTTTTTTTTTTTTTTCAAGACAGGGTTTCTGTGTGGCCCTAGCTGTCCTGGAACTCACTCTGTAGAGCAGGCTGGCCTCGAACTCAGAAATCAGCCTGTCTCCCAAGTGCTGGGATTAAAGGCGTGTGCCACCACCGCCCAGTCACAATAGAAATCTTAAGACACGGAGCTATTGTCATATTTCCAGTTGCTGAGCCCTTAAAACACACATTCCTTCTTCCCAAAAGCCAGCAGCATCGGCACATTAATAACCTGAGCCATTTATCCTGATTTTATACAGATTATGGCTCATTTGCACCAACAGATATTAAGCTACTCAAGTTTTACTTTCACTGACAATCCAGGTTAAGTAGCCAGTAAAGTATGGCCCTCAATCTTCTTTCAAAAAAAAAGACACCAAAAAAAACCCTTGTATATTAAAGTTTTATTTTTAATTACGTGTATGTATGTGGGTAGGCGCCCCTGGCGGCCAAAGAAGGAAATCTGGAACTGGAATTATAAAAGGTTGTTTAACATAGGTGCTGGGAACTACACTGGTACTTTGGAAGAACAGCAAGCACTCTCAACTGCTGAGCCATCTCTCCAGCCCCAAAACTTAACATCTTAAACACTGAATTACCTGTGAATTAGATTTAGCAGCAGAAATCAGGGTTACCATGTGTCAATCTGTCTCTGCTAGGATGCAGGCTACTCAACAGAAATGAAGGAAGAATCTGTAAAAAACACCAATACCCAGATGGAGAAATCTGGAAGGAGCTCCTTGCTGCTCAAGATTTATGTGTTCAGGCCTAACCCTAACACTTTTTTTCTGAAGTAAAATGCTTAAAAAAATCAAGTCTAGCCTTGAGTCATACTCACCTCAGGAATCAGCTGTGATCACAGTTGATAATCATCAAATCAGTATTCTACTTAAATGTAAAGCAAATTTACTTTAAAAAAAATTTGTTGTAATAATTCCTCATTCTAACATTTGTTATAAAACAGAATAAAACTGGTTGTGCAGTACTACATGCAACAAAAAGGGTCCACTGCTTTGTCCTGAAATAATTTAGCATCCTTTCTGTTATCAGTCTAAGCTTTCACACCCCACTGAAATTAAATGGGAACAAATCATACTGCAAAACTCTTACAAAACTGTCTTAGCCAGGCATTGGAGCTCCCAGTTAAGTGCTGTCACAAGCCTGAGGCCGCATACTTAGCTCCAGACTAGCCAGGGCTAAAGTGTGAGACATGTCCCCCATACAAACCTTAAAATGTGATTTAAACCATATCTTGTGATAGTTAACATGACATTCACATGCCTCTAGCATGTAAACCCTTAGCTTATACAGACTATATGTACTCTGTCCACTTTCCTTTTTTTTAACCAGATGCTGAAGTCTAAAGCTGACTAGTCTTATAAAATTTGCTGTTCTAGCAAGACAAAAGGTCAGACTGCCATTTTTGCCTTTGTAATCAAATTTGCTTGCTCTGCTCAAAAAGATGACTAGGACAACTGCAAGACATGTTAAAATGAGACCCTGTCTATACATAGGCAAAATAAATGTAATCTTGTGGGTCCTGTTTTTATAAGTCCTAGGCTGCTAATATGGCCATATCTTGATCTGAAGGCAGCAGGAAGAAATAGTCCATGCCTATAATCCCAGCAGATAAAAGGGAGCGTCAGGAGCATGAGGAATAAATTCACCCTCAGCTACCAAGTGTTTGAGGCCAGCCTGAGATACATAAGACTGTCTCAATAATAAGCTAATGAAGCCTTCGAGTTTTCAGGTCAATCTATTCTAGGAAGAAACTGAGCCTGAGACACTAAGTCTAACCTCAAATTGAGCTCTCTCTTACCTATATGCTCACACAAAAACTAAAAACATTTAAGAAACAGACAAATGAAAAGCAATTATTGTTATAGCATATAAAACATTTATAAATGAACACTAATATATTTCAGGTTTAGAGAAATACACTGAATCTCCTTCAGTAAATATTAAAGGAAAGGCAGTTTCTCAATGGCAGTAACACTTTAGATGATGATCATTTCAGACAGATCACTGTCAATTTTTGGTGTAATTCATTTTCCTTTAGAAAAAAACTTTAGTCTGGTCATCAGACTCAAACCCTGAAAGACTGGTGATATTCACAGCATCACTGAAAACAGTCTAAATAGCCATTTCCATTTTAATCGGTGGATGTGGATTATACCCTTCAATCTGAAAGTCTTCAACTTTGAAATCATCGATTGTCTCAACTTTTCGAAGGATTTTGAGTTTTGGGAAAGGTCTTGGTTCTCGCTGTAGCTAAAAACAAAATCATGGCATTAGTTTACATTCATTCTTGTGTCTCCTAATGAAACACAGTATTTTATCACAGGGTACTATTTTACAGGAGTGCAATACTGTACTGTCTTTTCTTTCTGCAACATTGGGGATTGCACCTCGGGCCTCATGAGAGCTACACATGTAATCTACAACTCAGCTGTAGACCAGCTTCTTATTGTAAGACAGGGTCTTGGTCAGTTATCTAAACTAATGTTGAACCCATTCTGAAGCCTAGGCAAACCTTTAACTTGTAATGCTCCTGCTCCAGGAGTCTCTTAACTAGCTGTGATTATAGTCTGAAGCCACCAGATAACTCCTGATAAATATAATAAACCTAGGGACACAGTTGTTTACTCTTGCCAGTCTAGTTTTTTTTCCTTAAGGGTCACAAAACATGGATACTAATTCTTACTGCCATCTCAACTCATTTGTTGGCTACTGTGTTATAGGAATTTGAATAGACAGGCTTTTTAAAGTTCAGACCTAACTACTTACTGAACTTATGAAAGTCAAACATTCATACTTTAATTTTTCAAGTAAAATTATGAGCTAATGCCATATCTCTGATACATAATACCTTACTATTTTCAGTGCTTATGGTTACTAAGGCTGATTATGGTCTCATCCCCTGCTCACCCCTATTATTAAAAGCCCTACAGTTG
>JADRCD010164454.1:0-11378 GCA_019843815.1 Montemys delectorum | reverse complement strand
CGGCAGCATGTGTATAGTAGAGGATTGCAAATTCGATCATCAATAGGAGGAAAGGACCTTGGCCCTGTGAAGGTTTTGTGCCCCAGTGTAGGGGAATGCCAGGGCCAATAAGTGGGAGAGGGTGGGGTGGCAGCATGGGGAGGCAGGAGGCAACAGGGGTTTGTTCTTGTTGTTTTTGTTTGTTTGTTTGTTTGTTTGTTTTTTGGAGGGGAAATTGGGAAAGGAGAAATTTACATGTAAATAAAGAAATGTCTAATAAAAAATATTCAATGAAAAAAAATCAACAAATGGGACTTCATAAAATTGCAAAACTTCTGTAAGGCAAAAGACACTGTTAATAGGACAAAACGGCAACCAACAAATCAGGAGACCTTTTATTGCTCCTGTTAGGAAGAAAAAGAAAAGCTAGGGCTGGAGAGATGGCTCAGTGGTTAAGAGCACTGACTGCTCTTCTGGAGGACCTGAGTTCAATTCCCAGCAACCACATGGTGGCTCACAACCATCTGTATTGGGGATCTGATGCCTTCTTCTGGTGTGTTTGAAGACAGCGACAGTGTACTCATATACATAAAATAAATAAATCTTTTTTAAAAAACAAAAGCTGAAGAACAAAGTCAAGATTGTGCTAAGTATGTACTTAAATGTTTCTTCTTCATTAATCTTGTGTGAGTTCCTAAGGCTTCTCCAGGAGACAGCCCCTAAATGACACTTTATGTAATGGAAGAGTACTTGCATAAACATTGTACTGATTGTTCAGAAAGGGCTTCTTCAGTCTCTAAGAGGCAAGAATGCTGAAGAGCATCTTGGTGATGTACAGTTGAGCCTACACTGAAGTGTCCCCTCTGTATGTTTTCTAAAAGGCCATTCTCTTCAGTACCATGCCAAGTCCTGCTCAGGGATGTCCCGAGTGCTTGTAATATCTGATGCTGGTTCATGGTTTTCTATACATGCATATGAAAACAAATGGGGAAAGAGTAGGCTTACCATCATAGAACTGGAGGAGAGCGACCAGGAAACAAGGCCTTCCTTTGGATTCCACCTTTTAATTGGCTCATACATAAAAATAACGAAACATCTAAAATTGGTTATTTTCTCTTCTGTCTCCAATTTTATATTTCTTCATCAGATAAAATGACACTATACATACTCTATAGACCTTTCAGAGAACAGAAGTCTACCATACTTTCTGGCCATAAAAATGGGAATTTAGATTAGGGAAGACACCTGAAGCACTTCTGGCTAAGGTGTCATTCTATGTGTTTGTGTAATTGTCCACACAGAGTTATTACTACAGTGACCCTACTGTGCACAAATGACATTGTACCTACCAGAGCAAAGAGACGCTTATGTTGTAAGTTTGATTGTTGGCATAAAACGTGGTGCCAGTGGTGACAGTGGGTAACAGAATGTCTTGAAAGAGGGCAATGGAGATGGTTTTGAATGTCAAAATAAAATAGTCTAAGTTCCTGTAAACAATGGAGAATGGAACCCACAGCTTACTATGTAAGTGATAATATCAATAGATAGAAGTTTCATGTTGACGGTTAAGCTTCTTTCATTGTGCTTCTTAAAAGTAAGAGTTGGAGTGGTTTCTGAGGCGGCCGATGGCGCACCCCCAGACACTCAGCTTTGCAGCTTCCCAGTGTTTCTCTGCCTTTCTCTAGTCACGTGTTGCAGGTTTTGAAGAGGCCTGTGCTGATATTTCCCCTGGGGCATGCTTCCTGGGGTTCATTTCTGTTCCACACTGTGCGTTGGCTGCATGTCTAGCCGCAGTGAATCCAGTGCTCAGCTTTACCCCCATTATGGAATATTTCCTGCATCGCCTTTTTGTCTCTCACTGCATGTTATTTCCAAATGAAGCCTCACCAACCACTGTTTGTTTCTGACTGGTGAGGGAGAATGTCTCCTCATGATTCCAGGGTATCTCACGACATGGACAAAGTGTCTCTTCATCAGGATGCAGAGGAAAGCTGAGCTCATTTTCAGAAAAGCTGCTTGGACTGAAGCTTTTGTGCTGATTAGAGAAGAGCCAAGTCTTTAAAAGTCTGGCAGAGGACAGGAACATATTTCATTAATGAGGGACTGGCCTTTCCAACTCATCCATTTTCTCTGCTTTCTTTATGAAGGAGAAACTTCTCTGGCCCTTAAATTCCTGTCTATTCTAACTGGATGGACTAGTTTAAGAGCCATATTTCTGGGGTAATATGAGTAGCTTTTAGTTTTTATCTAGAGCCCTGTGAGTTCCTTCAAAACTTTGTAAAGCCAGTCCTCTACAGCACCCTCCACTTGGGAGCTTACATACAATAGGCTCAAAGATGAGCTTCTTCTGTGGGTTTGCCTTGTGCCTAAACCTATCCTGCATATTCCTCTTTAAGAGACCCTGTAAGATCTAAGGAGAACTCAGCTTCTCTGACAAAAGTTGCAGTTTATTGGCTCTGAATTTAGTGGTGAGCACATCCTTCTGCAATTGATATAACAGAGAGTGAGTGTCTGTGGTTCCACGGAGCCATCTTCACCTCCCCATCTCCCATTTGTGGCTGAATCCCAACGTTTTTTCTTCTTCACTTTTTTTTGATGACTGCCTTTGTGAATATCTTTTATGTCTGTGTCCCCTCTCTCTTCCTGTTGAAGAGTCCTCTGCCTAACACAATTGGCACTTTTAACTACACCCAGAAGACTCTTAGAGCTGCCTGTCTCAACTGAAAATCCATCACAGACATTTATAAAAGACTTCAAGAGCAATACATATGATTTTACCATCCAGGTCTAATCGATACAGGAAGCTCTCTGTGCTCTGAGACCCTTATACTGCTGGTGTGGTAGTCTTGCATGCTAGAAGTAACTACCTCCCATGGTTTGGTGGAGTGTGCATCTGAAAAATTCAAGTACTTTGAATTAGGTTTTCCCTAGGCTGTTAAGTTTAAAGGAGCAGAAGGATTCTCGAGGACAATCTATTCTAAGCTCCTGACTTTATCAAATGAGGAAGCAGAAGCTTTATCCCACTCGTTCCCTGCCTGCATGGTGTTGCATGGTGAGAGGCGATATAAAACTAGAAATAAGTCTATGTATCCTTACCTTTGATTAGCGCCACCATTTGTCTAATCGTCAGCTGCTTGAAAATAAAGGGAAAGGGTTCCTATTTTATACAGACATGCACGATTCAATTTGTACTGTTCATAATTAAACTTTCTTATAGGCTCTTTTTGGTTCAGTAGCTTCAACTTCAAGAGAAATCTCTCAGCCCCTACCACATACATGGTTATAATCCTAAATCAGTGGTTGGTAGAACTATTCTCTTGGCCTCCGACGTGGTCATACAGCCACTATGATGACTCAGTGAACCATTTCCATTAATGCTGCAGCAGATCAAACTTTTATAAGCTCATTAACATAATTTATTTCCAAGAAGATTCTATCATATTCATAACTAATGATTCATAACTTATCTCCCTTCCACATCTGTTATAGAAGAGAAACTGGTTATAAAGTATACAGGGAAAAGGGATGAGGAGGGAGGGGAGAGACAAGGGAAATACAGGATGAGGAGAGAAAGGGAAGGGGAAGAGAGAAAGAAGAAGAAAGGGAAAGTAGGGCAGGAGAAGGGGGCTCAGAACACTTAAAGTTCATTCTTTAGGCCTTTACAATCATAACAATTTTGATGCATTGATTTTTTTTTCTTGGTTACTATTCTGGACAAATGGCTTTCTTTTTCACTTACATTGGCATAAACCAAATTAGATAAATCATGAATCCTACTGGGCACATCTTCCTGGCACAGGTTGTATGTAACAAATAGATCAAACATAAAACATCTGAATAGTAAAGATAAAACCAAGAGTTTCGTATTATCAATAGATGCACACCTGGGTGGAGAGATCTGTGTCTCAGAGATTCTTCTCATATCTGTGATTGATTGTTACAATAAGAAAGGGCTTATTTTGTGATTGTTGCCTATAAACTTCCTAACCCCATGCAACTCCCTGGAGTGGAAACAGGCGGATGGGAAGGATGGGCTGAGGAGATACTTAGCAAAGAGTCTTATCCTGCTTAGGAAGTGAGTTGGTCCCGTAGAATGTACCTATCCACACAAGTTACCTAACAAATTTGGCTATCACAACCACAGGGGGATGATGGGGTGCTGTGGGTACCTTGAGATAGGGCCCTGGGGTGCTACTGTGCCTTTTACAGCCCTCCTGTTCTTTTAAAATTATTATTAAATTATTTTATTTACACTTCAAAAGTTGCCCTCCTTCCTGGTCCCCCTCCCAGAGTTCTTCACCCCATTCCCCCTCACCTATCTCTGAGAGGGTGCTCCCCACCTGCCCAACACCCCCACTTCACCCCCCACCATCATCCCTCTTCTCTAGGGCATCAAGTTTCCAAGAATTAAGAGCCACCTTTCCCACTGAGGCCAGACAAGGAAGTCCTCTGCTACACATGTGCCTGGGGACATGGACCAGCCCATGGATGCTCTTTGGTCGGTGGCTTAGTCTCTGGGAACTCTGAAGGGTCTAGGTTAGCCGATGCTGTTGCTCTTCCTATAGGGTTGCAATCCTCCTGCGCTCCTTCAGTACTTCCCCTAACTCTTCCATAGGGGTCCCAGGCCTCCATCCAATCTGTTGTATCTGTATCTATCTCAGTCAACTGCTGGTAGAGCCTCTCAGTAAGTACAGCCTTGCCAGGCTCCTGTCTGCAAAGCACAATATGGCATCAATAATAGTGTCATGGTTTTTTGTGCATGCAAATGTGATGCTTCAAACCTACTTAGAAGGGGAACAAAATAATCATGGGAGGCAGAGGAAGGGAGGAACTTGGGTGGGAGACGGGAGTGGGAGGGGAAAAGGGTACAGGATCAGGTATGGAGGTGATACAAGAGATAAGCCCAGAGAGGCAGGAGAATGAACTGAAATATGCAGCAATATGGGGTGAGGGGTGGGGATGGGGTAACCTCTAGAAAGTCCCAGAGACCTGAGATGTGAGAGGCTACCAGGACCCAGTGGTGATGGCCTTAGTGGAAATTCCAACAGTGGAGAGATGGAACCTGAAGAGACCACCTCCATTAGATAGCCATGGCCCCCAGTTGAGGCAGGGGGCCACCCACCCATCTTCAAAATTTTTGACCCAGAATTCTTCATGTCTAAAGGAAATGCAGGGACAGAAATGGAACAGAAGCTGAAAGGCCACCCAGTGACTAGCCCAACTTGGGATCCATCCCATGCTAACTGTCCTTTTGAGAAAATGATTCATTTCCCTGGGACTCTTGACTTCATGCTTTCCCTCATTACTTCTCAAAGGGTGTGTAGTCTCTGGAAGGTAGCTTTGTATGACACTAAGGGTTGGGGTCATGCCCAAGCTGAGAAATTCTGTGTCAGTATTCCCATCAAACTGTAAGATACACTTACTTTAAAAACTTCCCCACTCACACCTGTGACCTCTCTCCATGCTCTGGGTAGGGATGCCTCCCATCTCCTTGATTTCCTCGGGACCCTTCTCGTGCCCTTTGGTGAGAAGAAGGAGCCCTCCTTACCAACTCCCACCTCACACCAGTTTCTTTGTTCTTTCTGCAACAAAATGCCTTATTGCTTTTTGCTTGTATGTATGTCTGTGGATCATGTGTGTGCTTGATGCCTGCAGAGGTTAGATGAGGTATTGGATCCCCTGGAACTATCGTCACAGACAGCTCTGAACCACCATGTGGGTGCCTCGGTCCTCTGTGAAAGGAGCCAGTGCTTTTAACCACTGAGCCATCTCTCCAGCCCCTAGAAAAACATTTTTAAAAACACCAAAAGTAACAATAAAGAAGAATAGTTGGACTTAAACCACATTAAATATTTAAATATCTGTTTGTATATGTGGGCACATTCCTTTTATCCAGAACAGAAAGAGACTCTGTCTCAAAAAGACACACACATATATGTATATATGTACACACACACATTATTTTGAGAAGTGCCAGCAACATTGTTTTTCTTCCTTTTTCCGAAAATAATTTAAGTCAATGCTTATAATCTTTTGTATGAATAGAAAATAATTTTATCATTAGATATTTAAAATAGCCCTTGATAGAGTCAACAAAACTGCAAGTACATAATTCATCATGTGTGTCTGTATCAAGGGAGCTTCTAGTGTAAAAATTGTAAAGGGATTGAGAATCCTGAGGCAGTGACATAGAGGACAGCGTGCACAAGAAGTCCTTTGTGAGAACGATTACAGGAAGTAGAAGTAGGTGTGTCAGCTTTGACAAAATGTTCTAAATAAAGCTGTATTCGATATAAAGTGCCCAGCTCGGGAGATCTTTAGCAAGTATTAGCTTATTATTGGTGCTTATTGTTAGACAAGCTGTCTTCCTGAAGAAAATGTCTTCTTTCTCTGAGACCCTTCTGTCTCTGTGCTTTTCAGTGGTTGCTTTTAAATTGGGTCATTAATTTCATAAAGTAGACAGCTTCCTTGGAAGGTTGGCCACAACTACCACTACTTATTCAGTTGTGCTTATTTGGTACCTGTGAATGGGGACTTAAAAAACAAGACAATGAAACCCTGGTGTAAAAGAAGAGCATCTGCTCTGATAGTAACACTTCTTCCTTAGAAGAGTCCAGTGTGCCTTCTCCGCTAGGCATGATCCCACTGTTGTGGAGATCCAGGGTCAGACCAAGGCGGGATGGAGGGAGGCCTCTGGGACCCTGCAGGGGTACATACCTGCCCAGAATAGAGTCAGTGGACTTGGTTCACTCTGCAGAGGGCAGTGTTGATGAGCCTGGTTTCTTTCATATGGATTTCTTCTCTAAGAAATCTCAGCACACCCATTGTCAGACAACTCTATCAAATGACTCCGAGCTGCCATGGCTACGGAAATGATTTATGTGACTAATTATTTCATATCTTGTTTTCTTGACATTGCAAATTATAATAAAACTACAATATATGCCAACCTTTACATTAGACCTGAAACTCAGGCACATTTAGATTTGAAATTCCCCAAATATATCCCTGGAAGCAAAAGGATGTCTTACTTGCCTCCTGTAGCTCACCGTATATTATTATACTTTGTGGTTATGATTGCATAAGTTACAAATATAAACACAAAGGTTACAAAGGCAAATTAAACTTCTGTGCCCCAGGTTTAAAAGAATTAATGATGACAAGCTCCTTCTCTAAAGCATCACCTGGGGCTAGAGATATGGCTCAGTGGGAAGAGCGATTACGTGCAAACGTGCGGACCTACCTTTGAATCCCTAATGCCCACATTAAAAGCTTGGCATGGATGCGGTTACCTGTAATCCAGCTTCAGTACAGATGAACAAGGACTCTGGAGCCCATTGGTTGGATAGCCTAGGAGAAAAGCTACGCTTCTGGTTCAGTGAGAGAAGCTTTCTCAAGGCGAAAGGCACCAAGTGATAGAAGATACCATGTGTCTTCCTCAGATTTTAGCCCTAATAGCCTTGTGCATGCACCAAACCCCACATATACACAACACATCACACACATATATACAAGTTTCACATGTATGCATATACGTACGATGCACCATAAACACACGCACACATATATGCACAAAACATTTCACATATCTTATACCTACCCACACATGTACACAACACAACATATACACAATATATATGTCACGCGCATGTGCACATACATAAAAGTTTACACAATATTTACACTCTCTTTCTCTCTCACGCACACATATGCAACCTACTTCTCACACATTCACATATATACACAATGCATCACACATGTGCACAAGCACAAGCACACACACACAGAAACACACACTATGAACGAAAAACTATTACCCAGGATGCATTTCCAGGATAGTGTGTACCATAGTCATTAGGAAGGGTTGGTGTTCGGGGAAGTGCAGATAATGTGCCTGCACAGCAGCACAAGAGGCCAAGGCTACATGCTTATCTCCTTTCTAAAACACATGTGTGCATGCCTACAATTAGCACTCAGCTCAGAAAAGAATGGATTTAAAGGCTTAGGCAGGAGAATTGCCTTTCGGAGGATGAAAAGCCCAGGTGGAATCTGTTCAGAATCTCTCAGTGAGTGAAGGCAGCTTGAGGGCTGAGACACTGCAAGTGTCAGGTGTGTAAGAGCCCCTGTGCCCATCCCAGCACAGCTGTCCTACCAGGCTCCGACCTCCAACCTCTGACTACAGTTTGATCTTCAGAGTTCCCGAGTTCTACAGCCAAGCTAGCCTGTCCTCCTGAGCACCAGCCCACCTGTGTCCTGAGCACACAGATGGCAAGAGTGGCCTCATTAGGGGGCCCTACCCACTTTGACTTGGATATTCACTAGCCCCTAACTTGCTTCTGTTCCAGATGGATGTATTGTTTGATTTACATTTCAGGAATTTTTTTCCATGTGAAAGGCATGGAGTTAGAAATTCACATAGGGAAACACAAAGGTTCCCTGTGCCAGCAGCGTGACAATAGCTGCATCCTAGCAACAGACGCCTGCAGAGGACAGGACTGCTCCGGCTCCATGGACGCCTGCTTCCCTTCCTGATTGCTGACAGATGACACTTGGCCCTTCTTGCTCCCTCATACTTCACTCCATGGCAGAGTTCATCTCCCAGTTCAGTTGCTGGTCTGCTCCAGAGGAGGATGGCATTGCCTGGTCTTGCTGTCCTGTCTCCTTCCCCAGCCCAGTGCACCTCACTGGTATCACAACTATGGTACATTATAGATTACGGATCCAGAGATGAGCTTTTCCTCTCATATCAAAATCCTTATTAATTGAATTTTTCTGTGTCTGCTGCAGTGAGGCCACCCTCATGGTCTGGAAGCAGAGTGGCTTTCGCTGGCCCCCTCTGTCACCTATCTTCAGTGATTAATTCTTGCTCTCTGCCCCTCTTTAAGAGGGTTTCTAATGTTATTTTATTAAATGTAATACCACTAGGCTAGTTATCTACTGCTATACAGCAAAGACCATCACACATAGAAACTTAAGCAGCAAGCACAGCATTTCCCAGAGTCAGTGTACTGGGGACTTGGCTACTGCATAATGGAGCGGTCAGTTTCCAGGTCCCTCAGGCTTCAGTCAGGGTGTTGGCAAGAGCTGGGCAAGCAAGCGTTCACTCTAAGGTCACCTATTTTGTTGTTGGCTGATACAGTTCCCCACTGGTGGCTGGCGGTAGATTGTCCTTAGCTCCTTCCAGCATGGCATGGACCCTCATATAATAAGCATCTCCATCCATGAAAAACATGGCGGGAATGAGCCTACTAACAGGAAGAAGTCACTGTCTGTGTAATCTAAATGCAGAGCTGGCAATCAGTGGCCTCTCCCATAGTCTGTTGTCATTAGAAGCAAATCACTGGGTCTAGCCCACACTGTGAGGAGAGGGGCTTCACAGCGGTATAAATGCTAGTCTATACTACAGCAGAGGATGACTACTATATACGTTAACTGTAGGGGGGAAATGCCCCTTCCTTTGTGCTAGCAATGAGTCAGCAGCTCCAAGCTGAACAAGAGGAGAGCTGGGGCATTAAGAACTGTGTAGCAAATGAAAAACGCATACTGCATGTTTCTTTCCACCAGAACTATGACAATGGGTAGGGGTAGGGTCATCATCCTATCTAATAAACACAGTTTAAGTCAACATTGTAGGGAAGTGTAGTGTGGTGAGTTTTTAGCTACTCCACTCTGAGCTCCCAGTGGGTCACATGCTTCCAGCCACCCGCCCAGCAGCTCTTTGGATCCGAGAATGGAAGACACACACATTAGCTTAATTTTGAAATGCCTCGGCTAACTCAATGACTCGGCACTTCTAATTCTCCGCCTGTTACCCTAGGCCCAATCAGGGAAGTGGCCAGTGCCCACTTACCCGAAATCTCACATGGCAGCTTGGCTTTATCTCCTGGAGCTCCTACATCCATCCATCTCTCTCCACCTAGTCATGGTGATCCTTTAGCATCTAAACATGCAGACTTCCGATTGAGTCAAAGCATCAGAACCAATCTCCAGCAGGGAAGCATAGCAAAGAACCATGATAGGACCCTGCAAGAGCCCAGGGAAGCCATGAGTGATCTGGTGGAAACCTGGGTAGATACACTGACAAAGTGATATCAAACAAAGGAATTTGTTTAATTTGTGCTTTTTCTGATTTATCATCATCATCATCATCATCATCATCATCATCATCATCATCATCATCATATTAACATATTCACTTTACATCCCACTCACTGCCCCCGCTCCTGGTCATCCCTTCTCACCATCCTTCTCCCCTCCCCCCTCCCCTTCTCCTCTGAAGGGATGAGGGCACTCCTGGGTATCCCCTACCCTGAAACATCAAGTCTCTGTGAGACTAGGTACATCTCCTCCCACTGAGACCAAACAAGGCAGCCCTCTAGGAGAACATATCCCACATACAGGCAATAGCTTTGGGGATAGGCCCCGCGCCAGTTGTTTGAGATGCATGTCAAGACCAAGTTACACATCTGCTATATATGTGTGGGGAGGCCAGGTCCAGCCCATGTGTGTTCTTCGGTTCATGGTTCAGTCTCTGAGAGCCCCAAGGGTCCAGGTTAGGTTTTTACAAGAGGCTGCTTGTATGGATATCTGCTGAGACAGTGAAACGTAGTTTTCCTCAGTTGAATGTCTTTGGGTATATCAGCCACACTCAGGGGCAGGGCCCATGCCAAGAATAATTGGGTAACATAAAACAGAGTTCATAGTTTTATGTTTGTTTGTTTGTCCTTGCTATATGTTTTGTTTGAAGTCTTTTGTTCTTGTCTTTTTGGCTTTTGTTTTGATTTTCATGTTTTGTTTCTGAGAAAGAGAAAGATAGAGAGGAGAAAAAGTGAAGTTGGGTGGGCAGGAAGGTGGGAGGAAGATCTGTGCAGAGCTGGGGATAGGGTAAGAATGTGATTAAAAGATATTCTATGAAAAAAATAAAAATGTATTAAAAAGAAAAATTAAGTTTTTTTTTTTTTTAAAGATGAATGGTCATTTTAAGACAGGCAGAAGTAAGAAAAAACATTCTAAGAAGTAGGAAAGGCAGGGATGCAAGGTTGCTTGGTAACAGTAACTTTAGTGAGAATGGAATTACAAGAGATAAAGCTGTCTTGCAGGAAAGCAAAGGCTGTTTTATGGTTTCTACAACATTCACACATCCCTGCAGTCCCAAGGAAGTTTGTGCTAAAGTGCTGGCGATTTGTTTCCACCACATGCTATTGTTTTTCCATGAAAACTTATTTAATTGGCCACATTTCCCACAGCCAGTGTGGCCTCCTCTAAAGAGAGTGGGATTTCACTCTCAAAATGATAGAATACTTGCCATTTCTGGAGCTCCACATCAGATTTTCAGTGTGGACTAATAAAAACTCATTTTCTAGTTTTTCATAATACAGCTGCATTGATTAACTAACCGA
>JADRCD010164448.1:715-27483 GCA_019843815.1 Montemys delectorum | reverse complement strand
GCTTTACAGCACCAAACAGTAGGATCAGCACCTTTAGCTTATAGTCAGCCTGATTTGTCCATGTGCATGGTCATTCAACATGTGTGCTTCCTTCTGCAACAGGAAATTAACAATCCACCTATGGCATCCATCCAATACCACTGCCAATAGTGTTTATGTTTTGTAGGGTCTCAAAAGCAATCCTGGATGACAACATGTAGAAAGCCAGTCTAGCACCTGACACTTACTTCTTTATTCATTCAATCATATTAAGGCTTAGGAGAGTGCCACTGTCTTCGCAAACACACGTGGAGCCTTCTTTAAAGCACTTTGCTTGCTATTTTGATTTTCCTTCCAGATTTTTCTTTTTCAAATATGTGAGATAGCCATGGGTTAACAATCGAGTCTCCATGAAATAAAGCTTTTTATGGAAGGTGGATAAAATGTCCCCAAATTCACACCTTCTGCTCAAAGCAAGTGCTATTTACTGGTGTGATTCTACAAAAAGTGAAACATTAGCAAGGATCAATATGGCATTAAAGATTGTATCAACTTTATTGTTTCATCAAATGAAAAATGTCATGTATAGTGGAAAGGGATAGGTGTGACTCTAGTCATGCTTCTCCAACACCTTCCTCATTTCCTTGTTATCAGGAACTGGGGTCCTTTACACCGTCGCAGAGGGCTCAGCTCAGGGTCAAAGGGAAATCGTGTCATACCCTCCACATCAGACAGGCTTTGGGTGATAACAGTTCCCATTGTCTCTCTGTCACCCATATCTTGTTACTGTAAGGCATTTGCATTGGGCAAACAGTCTCCTATATGAACTTCAAGAAAGTATACATTCTTTTTGTTTTGTTTTGTTTTTTAATTTCTTTTTTATTAGATATTTCTTTTATTTACATTTCAAATGTTATCCCCTTTCCTGTCTTCCCCTCTGGAAAAAAAAAAATCTGTTCCCTCCCCTCCCCCTGCTCACCAACCCATCCTTTCCCACTTCCTGTCACTGGAATTCCCCTACACTGGGGCATAGAGCCTTCACAGGTCCAAGCGCCTCTCCTCACATTGATGACTGACTAGGCCATCCTCTGCTACATATGCAGCTGGAGTCATGAGTCCCACCATACAATTACTAAACCCAGACACTATTGAGGATGCCAGCAAGTGCTGGCTGACAGGAGCCTGATATAGCTGTCTCCTGAGAGGCTCTGCCAGTGCCTGACTAATACAGAAGTAGAGGCTCACAGCCATCCATTGGACTGAGCTCAGGGTCCCTAATAGAGGAGCTAGAGAAAGGACCCAAGGAGCTGAAGGGGTTTGTAGCCCCATAGGAGGAACAATATGAACTAACTAGTACCCTCAGAGCTACCAGGGATTAAACCACCAACCAAAGAAAGTATACATTGTTTTTTTTTAATTAGATATTTTCTTTACTTACATGTCATATGATATCTCATTTCCCAGTTTCCTCTCTGAAAAAAGAAAAAAATAAAGTAAAATAAAATAAAATAACCAAAAACAAAGAAAAAACCCTGTTCCTACTCCCCTTCCCCTGCTCGCCATTTTACCCTCTCCTGCTTCCTGGTCCTGGCATTCCCAATCACTGGGGCATAGAACCTTCACAGGGCCAAGGGCCTCTCCTGACCTTGATGGCCACCTAGGCCATCCTCCACTATACGCATACTGCTGGAGCCATGAGTCCCCCCCATGTGTACTCTGTGGTTGGTGGTTGAATCCCTGGGAGCTCTGAGGGTACTAGTTAGTTCATATTGTTGATTGTCCTAAGGGGCTGCAAACCCTTCAGCTCCTTGGGTCCTTTCTCTAGTGTCTGGATTTGATGATTGAATATGGGAAGGATTCCCAGGTGGAGCAATCTCTGGATTGTCCAGAAGGTATACATTCTTGAAGGAGAGACACATACAGAGCATACTTGTGAAGGGTAATTTCCCAGGACTATTTTAATCGTTTACTGCATCTCTCTTTTGGCTGTTTCATCTTTTTTTTTTTTTTTTTTTTTTGAGCTAGGGCTTCTGGAGGCTCTCCCTCACATCATTTTGATTTTGTCCATCTTACTCCTAACACGTAGAATCTTGAACCATACGTTCTGAGTGATACCTGCAAACTCGCTCTCTTCTCCGGGTTACCCTTCTCTGATCACCCCCTAAATGTATTAATGTTGTTCAGTGTCAATTAGCCCCTCCCCAGGGGTAGTTTTCCACCCAACAGTTTGTTGTTCCAAGGCTTTTTAAGGCAACTTCAGGCATCATGTAGTTGTGCCAAGTCACTATCCCAACTTCCTGTCTCAGTTAGGTCTACTTTTTTCCTTTTGAAAAAGAATTCTTCATTTATTATATGTGTACATGTGGTGTGTTCAAGCTACTTACAACGACTATGCAAGTTTTACTGTTGTGAGCACATCGAGAGAGCTGATTGCATCCTGCTGGGATAATCTTCTTGTGTACTCTGTAAAGGTTGTCTTTGCATGATTTCAAATATGGGTTTCTGTACCACCAGAGTGGTGAGTACTATCTGGATGTTGGTATTGCTATTCTTAGGAAACGTCATCTGTCATCTGTCTCAGTGTTTTGTAAACACTCTTCTCCATCACCTTCTAATTGGTTTAATAAAGAGCTGATGGCCTATAGTAGGGTAGGAGAGGAAAGGTGGAATATTCAGGCAGAGACGGAAACTCAGGGAGTCTAAGAATTCTACCAGCCAGGCACGGAGGAAGAAACAGGTGCTGGGAGAGTTATGGCCACACATTAGAATGCAGATTAAAATAAATGGGTTAATTAATTTATATGAGTTAGTTGGAAAATAGCCTAAGCTAAGGTCTGAGCTTCCTAAATACATATAATTCTCTGTCTCATTGTTGGAGGCCTGTCTGCTGCTTCCATCTACAAATGAGAAGAATATTTTCTTTATAATGTATTTTTCCATCTTGTATGCCTTAGCCTCTAAACCATACTCTATAGAGTGATCTTCCCCAAGTAAATACACAGTAGTTCCGTTTTGACCACGTCCTCTCAAATTCCCACCACCAGAGCATGGTTAGGTTTCAGTTCCTTTCATTATCTTGATCTATCTTATTTTCTCATTGGTTGACAGCTCTGCGCATCCATTTCATTCTATAAAATATTCCGTGCCCTTAACCCAAGATGAACGTATTCAAAGATTTCTTCTGTGTTTCCTAGAGGTGAGGACAGTGGTGTTCCTCCAAGTTACATCTGGTCAAAACTGAGCTGACTACAGGAGTCTATTTAGGGATAAATGGAGTTAATCACCAAAGGACAGCAGTGAGAATATGAGACTTGCAGTGTAACCCCTAAGGGAATTAAGGCTTTCCCTTTGGCCATTAAAGCTCTGAATGATGGAACTCAGTTTTGGCAAAGGAGTTCAAGTTAGTTGGAAGGATCTGTCCTTTCTCCATTATGAAGGGGTAAATTCCAGCAGGAATTACAGAGGTTGGCAGATCCACTTTCTAAAATTGTGACCTCTCCACAGTGAGGATATTTTCAATCTAAGATGTTTTTTCTTTTTTATAGTTTCTGCCAAATCTTTTCTGGGCTATGTTATTGCACACTATTTTACCTTTTAGGAAAGACTTACCAATCAGACAGGGATGGTTCCAAGAAATGCAGTTGCCAAGAAAATCAGTGAAATTCTTAGGAAGACTCTTGGCATCAGTGTTAAGAATATCCCATTTAAAAAAAATTTAACAAGTTTTAGTATCTTTATTTTGTGAAAGAAAAATAAGCTAGTGAATGAATTTGTGTCTTTTAAAAAACTAATTCCTTGAACTGATATGTTTCTAAACCTTCTCAAAAGCAGACTATGCTTTGACTCATGGCAACTGTTAGTCCATACAAAACCTGGCACCTTCTGAAACACCACCTTGTCTTTATGCTATACACAACGTTTAATTCTTCAAAAGCCACACAATCACATTATTCTTACCACTAAAGTGAATTACTGTGGCTGATTCTTAATATATTTAATATTTTTATGTCATTTATATATGTATTTTCATATCTCGCTTCAATTATGTTGGTTTTCTTCCTGGTACACACAATCAGAAATATCATAGCTTGATCCTGTTTGCACAGGATGAGTGTTATTTGCTTTAGGATTTGTAGGAACACATGATTGAGGATATGACATAGCAATGTAATAGTAAATATTTGTTAAATTATTGAACAAAGATTTGAAAGGGAATCAGAATTGCCTACATTACAGAACAACATTGGACCAGGTTTTTCTATAATTTGTTTACACACATACATTTCCCACTCTGTTTTCTTGCTTCTGGGTAGATAGATGTGATGTTCTACAATGTACGTTGTGGACAATCTGTTCTGCTGTGAAAAAATCTTATTAGTGTTCTTTATTTTATTCACTATATCATAACTCAAGTGAGATTATACATTGATGTGATCATGGTGAACAAATAAAGTAGTCTATGAGTCTATGTTAAAATAAATGCATACAGATATAGGGAGGTTACAGACACCTATCATTCAGATTAAGGTGAGTGGCAGAATTATTAGTTTCAGCAGGATTTTACTAAGGAAACATGTTGATAAATGTCTAGGTCTCATCTGATATAAGAAGATATGTTTTTAGTTTTATGAATAATGAATATTTTCTCTTTATCATTATATACTAGAAAATATTCATATAATTTAAACAAAGTGCAGTTATCTATAATCTCTGATGTAATTTAGTAGCATTCATCTCATCAGCATTAAGAAATACCATCTCAGAAATATGTGATATTGTCTTTTTTCTGGTTGAGTAGATTAGATTAGATTGAGGGATAGAAGGATAGAAGAAGTCAAGACAGGTGGTTATGTTAATTAAAAATATATTATCTTCCTGCTAATCATAAGTGATAGTTTATAAATTTAGAAACTAACATGCAATCTTCAGAAATCTCATTCCTGAGAGGTCTAATTGGTTTTAAAGAAATTTAATGATTGCCAGTAAACCCTCTGTCGTGATGGTTCAAGAAGGCTCTGGTATAGATTAGTGTGAAATAAGCAGAGAATATTGTTGTACTACATCATTTCAAAATTACAAACATTCACTGAACCAAATACCTCACTTATCTTTATCTGTCATGTTCTTACATCCATTGTGGCATTATTTTATGTTTGAAGAGATTTAGCCTTCAGTTCATTATGACCCTAGGTATGGGATCAAACAGGCAGCAAAAAACTCATGGGGTCAATTATAGGTATTGGTATTTTCGGTTGAATGTGTCTTCTAAAGTGTAAAACACAGTGTGCTAGCTGCCTACACACAGGTATAATTATATTTTTCCTCTGTAATTAGTTAAAAAAATGAAAACTTGCTTTATCACTAAACTACTAAATCAAATCAAGGCATACTTTTATGAAGAGCCACAATTTTAAAATAATACCTTAAAATCCCCAGATAGTTAACAATTACAAATTATTAAATTTGTAATTATTATTAAATATTAAATTATTATTAAATATATAAATTATGAAATTAATATAACTTTTGCTGTTATATTTCATCTGTGGTAATTCTCTTGGGTAAAGAAATACTCTAAAATGTTTTGGAAGGATTAGATAAAAATTTTAGTAACATCAGCATAAATTGTCATTAGGATATATATTTCCTTATGATGTCTGCACCTCATAATAGTTGAGAATTTCTCCATAACATCAAATGTACTTTATTACGTAATAGCTTAGGTATCCTGAGAACAAGAAGACAGGTGTTCGGAAAAGTTTTCCTTATAATATGTAGTCAATTAAATTAATTTATTTGGTATATTTAATGAACAAAATGAGGTATAATTATTAGGTAGTATGTTGCCGTGTTCCATATTTTGTACCTTTGTATGTCATAGTCATCCTACAGTAAAGTCTATTTGATTTTTTGTTACACTATTCTTTGACTACAGCTCTCTTTCTTTGTATGCCACCAAAGGCAGGGATGGAATTTGCCTACTCTGAACCCCCACTCATCACGCTTTTGTTCTTTGGGAGTTATCTGTTTTGTTGATCTACAGATCAGGCAAAGGACAATGTTGATGCTTCTATGTGTCCAACATTACAGAAAGGACATTACAATTCAAATTCCAGCGGTGGCATTGATACTTGTTCTACGTACCCAAGCTTTCCAAGAAAATTGGTGAAATATTCTAAAGCATCATGTATGAATTTTCCATAATCATATAAAATTTGCATAGATTTGTATACACTTTTTAAACCCCGTGTAGATTTAAGATGATATAGCTGTCTCCTGAGAGGCTCTGCTAGTGCGCGACTAATACAGAAGTGGAGGCTCAGAGCCATCTATTGGACTGAGCACAGGGTCCCCAATGAAGGAGCTAGAGAAAGCACCCAAGGAGCTGGAAAGGATTTGCAGCCCCATAGAAGGAACAATAATATGAATTACCTAGTACCTCAGAGCTCCCAGGGACTAAACCATCAACTAAAGAGTACACATGGTGGGACTTATGGCTCCAGTTGCATATGTAGCAGAGGATGGCCTAGTCGGTCATCAATGGGAGGAGAGGCCCTTGGTCCTGTGAAAGTTCTATGCCCCAGTGTAGGGGAATGCCGAGACCAGGAAGCAGGAGAGGGTAGGTTGGTGAGCAGGGGTGGGGGGAGAGAATAGGGGTTTTTTTTTGGAGAGGGCAAACCAGGAAAGGGGATAGCATTTGAAATGTAAATAAAGAAAGTATCTAATTTAAAAAAAGAAACAAATGTACAATTAGAACTTTAGGGGTTTCTGGGGTGTGGCAGGAAAGGAGATAACATCTGAAATATAAATAAAGAAAATATCCCATATAAAAGAAAGAACTTTGATGGAAAAATAAAAGCAAACTATACAACTTATTGAATATTACAGGATATTTGATCGCACGCATTGTAAATCCTAAGACTGTATAATGTACTGGAAAAAAAAAACTTGTTTGTAGTTGTATTGTGGCTCTGCCTTAGCATACACCTTTAATATTTCTGGCAGGAATACAGACCTACCCTTAGCATATACCTTTAATCCCAAACAAGGAAGGTAAAGTTAGTATATAAAAGGAAGCACCCTTGTTTAGAATTGATTTCTAGGCATACGGAGGGGGGAGGCAACAGGGATTTGTTCTTGTTTTTGTTTGTTTGTTTGTTTTTTGGAGGGGAAACTGGGAAAGGAGAAATTTACATGTAAATAAAGAAAATATCTAATAAAAAAGAAATTAAAAAATAAATAAATAAAATTGATTTCTCATTGTGTGATAGACAAGGTGATGAATCAGAAAAGGATTTGGAAGAATAGGATCTGCCCAACTCTCATGAGAACAGAAAAAAAGTGAGGAGATTCAGGAGAAAGGCAGAAAGAAAGAGAGGAGAATGCAGCTGTACTGGAAGAGTTTTACAGAAACAAGTGGCAGAGAGAAGACAGACAGACACGGGTGGAGACAGAATGAGCCAGAGAATGAGAAGGAGCCAGAAGATTAGAACAAATTGCTAGTCTTTGTTTCTGATCAAACGAAGTAATTCAGTCAGAAGCTGAGTGAAGCCAGTTTGGTAGCAGTCCGATTGTATAATAGTTGAAGCCAAAACAGCTGAATTGAACCAGAGTTCACAAAGAGCTGAAAAAGAAGAGCTTAAAACAGTCAGTCTTAGTGGCCGAAAACATTCTAGGCCTAGATGAGATTGTATGGAGGCTAGCAGCTTCCAGATATAGCCTTAGGTTAGCAGACAAAGATAGCAGGCCTAGGAGATAACAATTACTACAGAAGAATAAATTCTTCCTGAAAATAAAGTCTATTCCAGGAATTGCACTAGTATTTTATCTAAATCATATAGTTATATTTCATAGATATTTTTACAACTAACTTTCCTCCTAAGTATAAAACTAAAGCTTAGTAAGTTGGTAGAAAATGCATAATGCTTTAGCAGTTTATTGGAATTCCTACATTCCTTCATTATAAATTAGCTTCTATATAGTGAGTCATTACCATCTTTAAATTTCCAAAGCTATAGCCCATAATTCTGACATACAGCTCAGAATTAGCATGTCAAGTTCTAAAGAATGCATACAAATCCATTTTTAACACCCAAATAAGGAAATGTGCAGTACTGTGGTAGTCAGAGGATTTGGTTTGTATAACTGATGAATTGAAAAATCAATCACAGTTGATGGAGAAGGGAGTTGGCAATATTACAAGATGAATGGACAAAGGTAAGCGATATACTACATATTTCCATACCTTTCTTTGTATTTTGTAACGTGCATCCTTAATTTACAGATACTGTGGACCTTCTCAGAATTTAGCATGCTGAATCCGAGTTTCTTAACAATGTTCTTCAGAAATTTCAAAGTGCGTAATTCTGAGAACAGGGACCTAGAACAAGGAAGCTGCGTCCCTTCAGGTGGTACCCAACATTCCACAGCAAGATAATGAGTTGGACTAGAGGTAGCTGGGTTAGCCAGAAATGTGGCCAAAAGTGTGGTCTGTAAAGCAAAGCAAAAAATTCAAGTTCAACAATGATTCCTGTGTGTTTGATTAATGAAGGTCAGTAAGGATGGAGTTTTCAGTGAGAAAAGGAAAATTGTAAGTATGAATTAAATATGCTGAAGTACAGAAGTACAGAAATAGAGGGGGAAATGGAAGATTCATGTGTTAACGAAAATGGAGGGATAGAATTAAGACCCATGTTGGAGGAAAGGAAAGGTTTACCATTTGAGTAGTGTAGGGAATCATTTTGATGAGGACAGTGGGTACATAGCTTACTGGAGTTGGCATTAAAATGATCTTATCATAGACATTCTTGGTAACACTTTCTCTGAGGCTGCAGCCATAACTCAACTTCCTAGAGTCTGGAGGGGAAAGAGTAAAGTGAAGAGTGCAACTATCTCTCAATAATAACAGGAGACTCGACGATGATGATTGACTTTACACAAGCTGCACGTATAATTCCTTGCAGCATTTGCTTCCTTGTGATCTGAGTGGGTTCTTTGAGATTCTGTATAGAATCTATATTTAGATTGGAGAAAACAGCTTTTAAAACTACATATTAACACATTGACGATGTGGTGTTCAGTTGTTCCTGAGCACTAACGATATGGTGAAAGTGAGCTAGATAATTAAATTCCCATCCAACTTTTTTGGTAGCACAATTTTCAGTGATCTATTTGTGAGCCTTTTTCCTTCTTTATTCATGGATTTCAAAGGTGCCATTAGACAGAGGGTTTCCATAACATAATTTTGCATTTTCACCTTAACATCTTAAGCTAGAATCACCTATTTTAAACATCTCATCCCAAAGTGAGAAAAAGTCCATCAGCTTCTAATGTATATAATAAATATCATGAATTGCAGCACACTTACAATCCTACTTCATAATCTCTTTTCAATAGTAGAGTAGAACTTCATATGTTATAATAATCAGAATCTACAGTATTTGAATCTTGGATATTTCATAATACTATGTACTCTTTATAAAGTTCACTCAACTTGTTGTCCTCAAAAGAAAATGAGGTATTGAATTCAAATTTTAGAATCACTCTTTAAATACATTATTTATATGAAAGATATAAAGATATACAGAGTTTTCAGAATATAATAAATACTTCAATTTTTTCACTTTCATTTCCCTTTTACATCACAGAAATACCTGCATTCTAAACTATAATTGATTGTTTTTTCTTTTTAAGAGTAATTTAAAAATAAATTTTATTGTAAGACCCTTGAGAAATTATGTCATCTAATTTCCATCAGAAGATGACAAAAGTAAATTTCAATGTTATTAACTCAAAATTCCATCAAATATGTAGAACATAGTTTGAGTATATCTGATCTACAGGTAACTACCATAAAATAAATAAATCAGAAGTCTATCAATACAATACTGAAAATGCAGCTTCTTCACACACACAGACACACACAGACACACACACACATAGACAGACACACACACACACATACATAGACAGACAGACACACACACACATCACAGACACACCCAGAGTGATACAACTGGGAAATGAACAAAACTTCAAACATTAACTATAAATATATTTTTACCTATGAATTATTTAATGAGTGAGCACTCATATCCACAAGGTTTTGTAATGTTTTAATCTTTTTAAATAGTATAAATCAGCAACAAAGTAGCAAAGAAGTTAGTATGACAATTTCACAGCTTTAGAAATAAAGAAAAGAAATAATATTAAAATATTAGCTAGATATTAAAGAACTAGTCAGAACATCAAAACAAAAATAAAAAGGATGTATATGCAGCAGAGACGCTTCAAGAATTTTGTTATCTAGCTAAACACAATTTTTCAATGCAATTAGAAAAAATGCTGTCACCAAGTATACATGCATTCATATACTTCAACTTAGTAATGAGGTATTCAAATTTGGGAAACTATGTTTAATTGTCCCATTTGAGTCTTCCTTCAAATTCTTCAAAAAAAATACAATTACTGCATATAATGGCTGTCTGATGAGAAATGAGGTGAGGCTTTGATTTCTCCTGGCTAATTATTTGCAGGTGCACATGTACAAGGTGAAAAGGGTGTAGTTCTCTCTCCTGTTTACATGTGGGGTAGGGAGCACACAATATTGTCAGAATTTATGCTAGGCATGCTGTAAAGCTTGCCAGGCTGTTCGCATTATGCTTAAAGCAACAATCATTTCCAAAGCTTATACGGAGTCTTGCCAGACTTCTGGGATTCAAAATGGCTTTAGGACTTCTATCATCTGTCAGTTGATATGCCCTGACATTCAGAAACTTTGTGCAAGACCTTCTGTGTATAAAATTAAGGTCATTCAGTGGTTCTATATATGGTTTGGAAAATTAAGGCAAAACACATGTTAATCTCCCTCACCCTTTTTTTCCTTTTTTTAACTTTATCTAGACGCATTTTATTCAATATGCTATTGAGACTCTTCAATGATGTGTGTCAGAACAGAGATTTTTTTCCCCTATAAAACTATAGCTTGCTCTCATTTAAAATTTTGGCTTAAAGTACATACATCTAGGTTACTTGGATGGAGTAATACACTATTATTATTTTAAAATATGAAGGTATATTAGAGAACCTCTGTTTTTGATCAAGATCCAAAGTCTTTTAAAAGTACACAGGGATAGAAGTTCCCAAACTACATATTGTGAAGGGATATGTTAGTATTGGTTTGACATCAACTTAGAAATGCCACTCACTGTAGTATCACCACTATAGGATTCTTGAAGTATCTGTAGATATAAAACATGGCCATGTTTAGTTCTGAGTCTCCCCAGAGTTTATAGTAGATAGATGGCTGTGTTCTTTAAATCTTACCACATATAATCTTCTATTTCTCCTTGTGACCAATTTATTTTTTTTTGTCATTACAGGATATTTATTGTATAACAGGTAGCATTTGAGGCAATAAATGATCATCTACTAATATTAAAATCTCATACAACACTTTCAACCAAGTCAAGAACCATGAAGATTTTACACATGGCAAATAGGCAAGGGCAACAAGACATATAAGCTACCAAATGAAACCTCCAGTATAATGAATGGATTATATATTTTTTAATAATAATTTTTTACAATGATAGTTTCTCTTTCGGATCATACAATTTAATGTGATCTTCTTTTAGAAACAGATAAGGACGACAGGAGTTTCAGAACAGAAGGAGCAAGGACATTATATTAGTTTTGTAGGGTAGCTAGAACATAAAATTCTTGATACATTTCAATAAAAAGATCTTGTCGCATTATTTTCAGAATTCCATTATTTACTTTTTTATATCAAAATAAAGTTAATTTGGGCTAGCGAGTTTTCTAGAAATTGGAATGTAATTGGAACAGATAAATTAGATTTGGAACTTCAGTGTAACTGTCTAGTGTGTTACAAGCTGTAAACATGCCATTAAATACAAGATGAGGGATGCTGTACAAACTCAGATTTCCCCACCGTCAAAATTTACACAGTGAAGGAGTTAGAGAAAGGTTCTATGGAGCTGAAGGGTTTGCAGCCCCTTAGGACAAACAACAATTACTAACTACCCTTAGAGTTCCCAGGGACCCAACCACCAACCAAGGACTATACATGGTGGGACTGATTGTTTTGGCCGCATGTGTATAGTAGAGGATCGCAAATTTGATCATCAGTAGAAGGAAAGGACCTCGGCCTTGTGAAGGTTCTATGCCCCAGTGTAGGGGAATGCCAGGGCCAATAAGTGGGAAAGGATGGGGTGGGAGGCATGGGGAGCGGGGAGGCAAAAGGGATTTGTTCTTGTTGTTTTTGTTTGTTTGTTTTTTGGAGGGGAACCTGGGAAAGGAAAAATTTACATATAAATAAAGAAAATATCTAATAAAAATAAATTTAAAAATTACACCATTAAAAATAGATCTATACAATGAGATCATACTTTTGGAACTTATTTGGAATTGAATAATAATGAAAAGACATCTCCTTCCCAGGCTGTGATGAGCTTATACATGAACTCAAATCTGCAATAACACTTGTGGAACTATAGCATTTTTCCAAATCCCAGTGATTCCTCTTAGTTCAACAAGTACTGACTTAAATCTTGTCTTGCCACGCATCTAAATTCTGACTATAATTTCAAAATAACTGTCTACTCTATATTCTATACAGAGGTTCTGTAAATATTTGTCTGAAAAAATTAAACCTGATAAGTTTCAAACTCTTTATCAGGGACGATTGTAGACTTTAGCTATTCAGATTCATTCTCTCATTCAAAATATACTACATTTCTGGTATTCAGTGGTTCATCTAGCTGGAGTACTAATTTTATAGAACATTGTTTTCACGTAATGCCACTGTATTTCAATCAGAAATCAATTCATAACTTGAAACAACAGTAAAGTTCTTTTATTTTTTTTATGTAAGGCACTTTTGCCCTTGAAGTAAACAAATATGGATTTTCCAATCGTTCTCTTGAATTCTTAATTCGCATAACGTGTAATTTAAAAGCCATTTCACTCATAACCATGTATTTCAATTAGTTTAGACTTGCAAAATGTTTACATTAAGTATATACAACCATGTCTTTTATATTACTGAAACCATATAATTATATTTTTCAAACATGAAAAATGAATTAGTGCCATATTCTAAGTGGTGACAATTTTTCTTGTTTGTTTTAATTTTTCTAAATAGCGACAGTAAGTGTCCTTGGCACCACTTAGAATAGCTCCTTTGGTTCTGAATAATAATAATAAAACCCTTTTCCTTAGTGTGAAAAGACTGGCACCCAAAGATAAACACTAATATGAAGGCATCTTTAGTGAAATAGCACAACCAGTTAACCACAGCTATGTACCATAATTATTTGTTAACCTAGGAGAGAACTTTTTTTCAGCATATAATCCCAGCTCTATTTTTAGAGCTAAACTTAAAATGTGAGCTTATTAGATGAAAATAGTTAACTTCATCATAGGACCTTAACAATAAAATGGTGATCTAAGATGACTAGGAATGTATTATCTTTTCACGAAACTGAAGAACACTGATCTCTGTTTTGCTCTCTCCGAAGCCCTTCTGCTCTCTGAATACTTTGAAAATCATTTCAATGAACCGTAAAACACTTTCACTGAAGAAACTCGATCAGAAAAATTAACTGTGATCGAGTTAGGAGAAGCTAAAACTGATGAAGAACAAGACTGTAGTCTTCAAACATCCGAATGTTATTGGGGAAAAGGGAAGTGATTCAGTAACATAATAATATTGGGGAAATGAATACTTGAAAAGTTTACAAGGAAACAGCATATAGAAGTTAGGGTTGTTTCTCAAATGAAAAGGACAGTTTATAAGTGGAAGTTTCTAGGGTGAGGAAAAAAAAATCCAGTGTCGTTTGAAATCATTTAATTGTTTAAAAAAGAAATGATTCAAATATTGGCTTAAAGTCAATGAACTTAAACGTCCTTCCTTAAACTGAAGTTCTCTGACTATGTAAAACTTTTTATAAATATGCCTTTACCATCTGGAATGGCTGCCACCCTCATGTTGAGTCGGCACAGCCAATCAAATTCGGAGGTCTCTGTTCAGATGGAAATGTTTTTAGTTAATTGAATTTCTTATTTTAACAGAACAGATTCCTGTAGTCCTCATGATTGTAATGAACCTTCTGTGATATTTCTTTCTGTTAAAAGAGCTAAGTAATTTCAGAATGCTTTGTCTTGTTATCATACTAGCTGTCTAAGAGGTATGGTTCTGTTTTATCATCAATATCAGAAGGTCCATTTATATGCTTTGTTTACAAATAATGGCTGAATTGAAGGCGTGTGATTTAAACACTGGGAGATGAAAGTTGGAGAACCAGAAACTCAGGATCACCTTTGATTCCATAGGGATTGGGGCTATAGGAACTTGACTCTACACAGAAAGATGGGAGTTGTTCCCTGAAGGTATAAAAAAGTTGGATATCAGGAAGGTGTTTATGGGTAGCTCATAGAAAGTTGGTATTTGAAATTGACAAGGCTGATATTTATCATATGAATGGGCAAAGTCACAAGAAGCCTTCTAGTTTTTTGGCTTCTAGTTTTGGAAGAGTTGCAGGAAATGAAAGAGGAAAACATAAGGCCTACAGTAGATTATGACTTTAATAAACTGAGGAATAATTCTCATGATATGACTCGAGGATATAGGCTATGGTTTTAAATCTTAGACATTTTGTACTTAATCCTACAGGCGGCAAGGAATAAGCAAGGGCATCGGGAAGGCCGGGAAGGCAAGCCAGAGTATTATAGTTAAGCAGGTTAATCTTATGAATTATGTAGCAGGGAATAAAAGGGTGGCAGTCCTAGACTTAGTATAACCAGTTACAAAGTTATTAGAATTGGCTGGTGTTAGGCGAAAAAGAGAAATGTGATCTTTTGTTCCTAAGTCATGCTTCAAAATCCTTGAAGGTTGTTGGTTAGAAACAGACAGAAGAGCTCTCAGAACTATTTGACAAGCAAGTATGCAGACAGAGATTTTGACTGAGGAAGGATGTAGATTTTGACCGAGGAAGGATGTGTAAGAACTCCCGATGAGAAATAACACTTGCTTAAAAACACACACACAAAAATGCTCTTCTTCGTGATGCCTCATGTACTTGAGTAAATAGCCTCCAGTCTATTCAGACAGCAAGAACGCTCTATTTATTAAGTATCTGAGAGGCTTCACTGCTGTGAACAATGATTACAAATACCTCAACAAGCAACGAAAGGAGCCCATAAAGAGAATGTTTAATGTACTTAATACCAAGTGCTGAAAGGGTTTTCATTTTGTCCCTAATGCACTGAAAGTGTTTTAAACTACTGAGTTTGATGGGGCCTGTCACTGTACCTCTGCCATGACCCCATAGGACAATCACTCCGTTCATTTTCAGGCAGTGCATTTCTACTTGAAATAATGAGCTTGAAAGGAAGCAGAACAACTGGAGGTTTCTCTAAATGAAAAAGGACTGTATACTCTTAAAACTGGAGTTCAATTGACTGTTCATGGAAATATAAAAACTAATGTGACATAAACTTCAGGGCTTAATCACTGCACATGGATCAAGGACACAGACAGAAATGTCCATGTGGCATGCTCTTTATTCCAATAAAGCCAACAGAAACTTTTTTTATAAGTCATGAGAAATCTGTTTTCAGACATATCAAGTTAATAAAATGAAATTGCATGCATGCCTTAGTCCCCCCTCCTCGTTATCCACATTATTAGAAAGTGGGTTTCATCAAGTAGGATTTATTAAAAGCTTGCATGCTCTAAGTGCCTTCATTTGAAATTCAACTGAGGATTCTCTTACATATTTTATATGCATATTTTGCCAGTATGTCCATTATTGAGCTTTTATGACAGACTTTAAGAGTCTGATGTATGTCCTGAATTACTTGCTTGGTAGCATGCTGTATCCATTGTGACAGAAGGGTGTTACTTCTTGCAATTCAGGTATCTGTTTGCATCTCCTTGATAACTTTTATTTTTCTAAGTTTTAAAGGGACTAATAATGAGTGTTAATGTATATAAAGGGTGGCATGCTTTTGTGTTTAGCAATGTGACGTCAGGAGTCCACACATCCTTGAGTGTTCCTGGCATTCTTTGGTTGATTCTTTACCGGGCAATCTCCGGTCCCTTCCCCTATTGTTATTAGGTTGCACTGCATATCATCTGGAGCTCTATGCAACACTTACATAATATAAAATATAACCATGACAATGTGAACTCAGAACTGATCATGTAAGGTGATTTGTTTTTTTAAAAAAAATATCCCTTAAATGATTCTTTTTCAGTGTTTATCTATCACTACCTCCCCTAAATATCCTCTGAAGATTTCGTCTTCCCAAGTTAGCTTTTAAATATGATCATCTAGTAATCAACTGTGGTACCAGTTCGTTACAAAGCAAGGGACACGTGGGACCGCAGAAATCATAGAGCGGATGGCTGAATGAAGTCTGATAATCTTTATTCTATGTTCCCTTAACCATCAGTAATCAAACAAATGTTAAGTACAAATGAAAATGTGTCTCAAATTCTGTGCTTTAAAGGTAAGGAATAATTTGGACTACATCATATCTATAACATGTAATTTTTTCTGTGGCTGTGAATAAAACTTCATGACCAAGACAACTCATAGAAGAGAGACTTTATTTAATAATAGTAGGGAAAACATAGCGGAAGGCAGTAGATATGGCAGGTAATAGGAGCAGGAATCTTTGGTCTCACATATTTCCTATGCTACAGCACAAAGAGACAACAAACTACAAATGACATGAGGCGTTAAGCTCCCAAAGCCTATCTCTGGTGCCATACCTCCTTCTCTAAGGTCACATACCCTCAACTTCCCCAAGGAGCACATCAACTGGAGGCCAAGTATGAAAAGACATGAGTGTATGGGAGGCAGTCATATTCAAATCACCATTAATTAATTATACAGGCTAAGACTAATAGTCAAAATAAATGTTTATTTGTATTTAATTTTACGTAGTATAATTTTTATTAGTGTTTCACAGATGTGGAGAGACAAATGAGTTGAAGATATGACTTTCAGATACAGGCATTTCTAGTCAGTCTCTCTTATAAAAACTTGCTTGACACAGAGCTACTTAGCATACATTTTCACCTAATGACTGAACAGTAATATGGTGTGAATTAACATTGATAAAATTTCTGGTGCATCCTATTGTACAAGAATACACAAGTAAGATGATAAATGATTGGTTATATTAACTACTCTCTGATTTTCTAATTTTGGTAACTAAAATTGTAACATCACAAAAATAAAATTATTAACATTGCTGAACATTACATGATGTAAATTTTGCATAATTCATCGACTATTGTATTTCTCAGGTAAATAAATACAATGTATAAATCTTCTGCTTTAAATACAGACTTCTAGTCTCCACTTGCAAAATTTGAAAATCATTCTGCCAAGTTGATTCTTGCAGTTTCATAATAAATGGGTCTAGGGCAGTGTTTAAACATCAGGTTTTAAAAAATCTTTACAGAGTTTTATTTGCAAATGTGTTGAAAATATCTGGTCAGACAATTTCTCAAATTCCTTGTTGGGAAATGTTACAAATGAACAGAATAAATTGACAGATTTCTTAAACAGATGAAATTCAAGTGCTGTCAACAACTTATATGAGTACATTTATTATGCATAAACACATTCACTCACCAGCTCCAAGGAAATAGTTGGTAAAATTGAAATGCCACATTTGTAGTGAAAAAAATCATGCTACATTAGTAAAAGTCACTTAAGGATAATCACTAGTAAGAAATTCACCACCTCCTGAAATACTTTGTTTTACACTTTTTTCACAAGGTGTTATACAACCTTCATTTTTAAACAAATATTTATACCATTTTCAATCCTATACAAAAATAAAATTATTGATCATATTAGATAATTCTACCAATGTAAAGTTTTATTAGAGTTACCATTTAAATATTGAAACAGACTTCTAAGATTGAATACCATTTAGTCATTTGTACTTATGTTCTTACCAGCATGTGTTACATTCTCTATAATTGTCCATTCATCAGTGTTTGACTTTTGGCAAGATATGTTTGCTTGCTTACAAACAAACGGTACAAGAATTTGCTACATTTTTATTAAAAGACTAAGGAGGTGAAGAAAGATTTCCTATAGCAATGTATCCTCACTGCTGCCCTTTAAAGTGGAAGAACTCAGCTACTTCATCATGTACAGAATGTTCACCAAGACTCACGATGGTTATACAACCTGAAGGTGTTACTTTGCATTGTGGAAGACCCGTGCATGTCTTCCAAAAACACTTTTTTTCCAAGTTTTGCTTTTTAATTTTTGATATTATAGCATAATTACATAATTCCCACTTTCCCTCTCCCCCCTCCAACCCCTCCCATACACTTACTCGCTTTCAAATTGGCCTGTATTGTCATTAAATGTCTCTCTCTCTCTCTCTCTCTCTCTCTCTCTCTCTCTCTCTCTCTCTCTCTCTCTCTGTCTCTTTCTCTCTCTCTCTCTCTATATATATATATGTGTGTGTGTGTATACATATATATATGTATACAGACATATATATATACATATATATATATATATATACATACATATATATGCATATATGTATTCCTAAGTGCTTCCTGCCCAACCTGTATAAGAGTCACTTGTATGTACTTATTCAGGGCTGATGGTCTGTTATTAGACAATTACTTGGTTTTATCTTCCTGGAGAGCACTTTTCTCCATGTCCCCATATTTCTCAGTTATCACTAGATCTTTGTGTAGGGTTGAGACTTCATAGTCATCCCTCGCCCATCGACATTAGGATGTCTGTTTTTGTGGCAATTGTTCTGGTCATTGCTATGCCGTTACGTTTGTGAGACTTTTACCACCAGACACAATCTTACAACCAACTCTCTGATGCTTCCTCTTTTGAAGAGACTTTCGAATTTTTCTACCCTCACATTAGAAATGTACCCTGGCCTTTCTCTGCGGAATCACCATAGCGGCTGGGACCCTGTACACATACCCTGAAAACTGGAGGGCCTTCAAGGCCCTCATCGCTGCTCAGTACAGCGGGGCTCAGGTCCGCGTGCTCTCTGCACCACCCCACTTCCACTTTGGCCAAACAAACCGCACCCTTGAATTTCTCAGAAAATTTCCTGCCGGCAAGGTTCCAGCATTTGAAGGTGATGATGGATTTTGTGTGTTTGAGAGCAATGCCATCGCCTATTATGTAAGTAATGAGGAGCTGCGGGGAAGTACGCCAGAGGCAGCGGCTCAGGTGGTACAGTAGGTGAGCTTTGCTGACAGTGACATCATTCCTCCAGCTAGCACCTGGGTGTTCCCCACCTTGGGCATTATGCACCACAACAAACAGGTCACTGAAAATGCAAAAGAAGAGGTGAAGCGAATCCTGGGGCTGCTGGATACTCACTTGAAGATAAGGACTTTTCTGGTGGGTGAGCGAGTGACACTGGCTGATATCACAGTTGTCTGCACCCTGTTGTGGCTCTATAAACAGGTCTTAGAGCCACTGGCCTTCCCCAGTACCAACCGATGGTTTCTTACCTGCATTAACCAGCCCCAGTTCAGGGCTATCTTGGGGGAGGTGAAGCTGTGTGAGAAGATGGCTCAGTTTGATGCTAAGAAGTTTGCAGAGAGCCAGCCTAAAAAGGATACCCCAAGGAAAGAGAAGGGTCCACGAGAAGAGAAACAGAAGCTCCAGGCTGAGCGGAAAGAGGAAAAAAAAGGCAGCTGCCCCAGCTTCTGAGGAAGAGATGGATGAGTGTGAGCAGGCATTGGCTTTTGAGCCCAAGGCCAAGGATCCTTTCGCTCACCTGCCCAAGAGTACCTTTGTGTTGAATGAGTTTAAGCGTAAGTACTCCAATGAGGATACTCTCTCTGTGGCACTGCCATACTTTTGGGAGCACTTTGATAAAGATGGCTGGTCCCTGTGGTATGCTGAGTACCGCTTCCCTGAAGAGCTCACCCAGACCTTCATGAGTTGCAACCTCATCACTGGAATGTTCCAGCGATTGGACAAACTGAGGAAGAATGCCTTTGCTAGTGGTATCCTCTTTGAAACCAACAATAGCAGCTCCATTTCTGGTGTTTGGGTCTTCCGAGGCCAAGAGCTTGCCTTTCCGCTGAGTCCAGATTGGCAGGTGGACTATGAGTCGTATACATGGTGGAAACTGGATCCTGGTAGCGAGGAGACCCAGACCCTGGTTCGAGAGTACTTTTCCTGGGAGGGGGCCTTCCAGCACGTGGGCAAAGCCGTCAATCAAGGCAAGATCTTCAAGCGAACATGTCTTGCTAGTCGCCTAGCTGCCTGCACCTACCCTTCAAGGGAGATGGGGGTCATTAAAGGAAACTGAACATTAAAAAAAAAAAGAAATATACCCTGAGCCTTAGGTATATAAGGAATATAATTAAATGTGGGTTTAAACTCAAAGTATCACTTTCACTATGAGGTTTTCCTGTATAAATAGATATTGAACATTTTGCAAAAAGAGTTCTGACACTAGAAATTATAATGAAATGATTAGTATGAAAATGTTCCTGGTAAATTAAATAAGAAACATCTAAAACACAATTTAAAATAATTTAAGAAATGTATTTCATGAGCCTTTATGAATTAATACCAATAGCAGTTGGTATTATGATTTATTAAATTGCATATATATATATTCATGTTTAATGAATTTGAGAAATAGAGTATTTTAATTATTTTAATTTTATCTTTTAAGGTTTTTTTTTGAGTAACAACTATTCTCTACATCATATGAATTGGTTAGGCTAATACATGAAATTTTAGTTTATTTTTTCAAATTAGAAAAATTTGGTTATTAAAAGAGTTTTTAGTTAATGATGTATTCTGAAATATCTAGTTAATACAAAAGCTAAAATCTAATGAGAAACAGTCTAAATTTAAAAATTTACACTGGGTTCCATGTTTTTATATTCTTTTAGTTTTTGAACACACAGAATTTTAGGATTGAAAGCCAGCAAGGGTAACAATGAGATGAGATTTCAGAAGTATTTATTACCTAGTAATGATTAGGCAGATGTTAATTGTTGAGGGACTTTGAATTGAATATGATTTAGATGAATAATATAATAAATTCATAGGTATTATTTCAGCATAATGATCATTTTAAATTGCTCTAAATTGATTAGATATTAATGGATTATTTACACTCAAATTGAAGCATCATTAGTGGATACACAGCAGAGAAATTCAACATATAATCTGGTAAATGAATATGTGAAAATCAAATAATAAAATTATATTTGAAAATATCTTGTTGAATTTATTGAACCTCTCAGTATATTCCAAATTACAAACTACTATTGAAGTTGACATTGTATTACCTTCAGATTTCTATGTAGTCACCCTGTTAATTAGCAAGCACTTTAAAACATATTTTTGCCTTTATGGTAAACTAATATGATACTGAGTCAAAAAAAATATTTTAAAAGCATTTATTAAACTTTTGATGAAAATTCAATTACACTGATTCTCTCCCCTTAACTAATAATTTAGATTAGTATAGATGTTTTGATTTAAATTAAATTTGCTCTAAGTTGGGATACATGCTTCCTGAATTTAATCTCTAATGAACCAAGACAAACTTTTTACAAGGCTTAAGGAAAATCCTCAGCAACAGAACAGATTTGGCAAACACCGAGCTGATGATGTCATGTGTTTAATGTTATGGGCATGGGATATAGGAACTGACATAAGTCTCAGTGTGAAGCTTAGCTACTTTGAAACACCCAATATCTGGATCATAGAATAAGAGATGCTATGAATGTAAATCATGAGTCAGAATGAAAGCAAAAGGATCTAATAAGGCCCCATTTTGCACTGGGCTTCCTTACTTCAGTCCTCTTTAAAAGGAAATTAATGAGGTGCCTTCAGGATAAAGGGAATTGTGTTTGAAGTGGACTATTTTATTAATATTTTGAAATGGAGTAAAGCTTTTCCCCCCAACTAGTCAATTATCTGAAAATGAGAACAGAAGTTCCACCTTGACAAGCAGAATGTCTTAAAATAAATACTGGGGGTGTATTAAAACTCATTAGAAAATGCATGGGAAAAAAATTCCCCGTTTCACTTGACAGCTCACTCTAACGCATTAGCAGCTTCCTCCTGGGTGTTGGAATTAATTCTGCCACAAATATATTTAGTTCCTTTCAGGTCCCCTCCGCAGTAGGTTTCCACACTTTGTTCTTCAAGACACTGCTTCCTTTTTTTTTTTTTTTTTTTTTCATTTCATGCTGTGCCGAGAAATGACAAGATATTGAAGGAAAACTGATTACTTTGGGTAGTAGACATAATCTCTTCCATTGTTTTGGGTACAGTTGCTTCCTCTTGTCAAAGGGATTCTCGGGAACTTGCGAGCCTTTGCCAAGCTTATACAAATTGTATTGAGTGTAAAGCATTGTTTCTAGTGTGGCATGCAGTTGGTCTAACGGTGCTGCTGTCACTCATCCTTGAAAAGGTGTTTCATACCAATACAGATTAAGAAATAGAAATACCCTTTAAACAAAAATGTTGTGTGTGAACATTTTTAAAGCAAGTGAATTACAAAAACCCCCTTTCCCACCTTATGTTGTATCCTAAACTTTTCCCTGTGGGGCATATATATGTCATGCCCTGAGTTATGATTTGTAGTTGCCAGACAGAGTTATATATTTTTGTAGGTTGTCTCAGAGTCACTATTTTTCTTAATCTTGTGTCTTTTCATTCTTACTTTGTTTATAAGGAGAAAAGACAGTGTGTAAGATTTCTGCTTCAGAAACTTAAGAGAAATGATTACTTGTAGGAAGTATTTCAAACTGATGGCGATGACAGATACTTGATTGCTCATTTCTCAGAGTAGAGCTCATTGGAATAGCTGCTTCATCCTCTGCTGAGAAGTCAGTAAGAGATGATAGAGGCTCTCCTAGAAAGGTGAATTATATGTTTGCTTCTTAAATTTAAGATTATTATCTTAGAGTTTAACAGACAGTGTATACTTCTCCTGTTCAATATGGGACTTCATGCATTATACGCTTGCAATTGATAATGTTGGTAAAAGAACATCCATCTTTCCACAACATAGTATTATAATATCTCTACAATGTAGTAGAGGAGAGATTTGTAGAATGACTGTCATCAGTACATATACAAGACTGCATCTCACAATTCTTTAATTAATGACAAGTAAATTTATATTAGTTTGTATAATTTCCCCATGGATTGGTCCGCCAACCTAATCTTTTATTGTATCATAAAAACAAATAAGATTATGGTAGCTACTATTTGAAATGACACTATCTTCTAATTTCGCTTGACCAATTTGGATTGAATTTAGGTATTTTCACTTTAATTTACATAAACCTAGTGAATAGAATCAAGTTGTCTTCATATTGAAGTTCCTAAAACTACTCAGTGCTGGGTTAAATTTTTTCACTTCAATACACGGAAGGATAGTTTGTGATTTTCAATTTAAAGTTACTTTAAATTGTTTTTGGAATAATCAATGCTTAACCATTATTAATTTTTTAATTATTGAAAATCATTGCTCTTTCTGGTTCTTAGAATTCTCATTTATTCAGTGAATAGATTGAATAAATATTTTAAATGTACCTTCATGCTCTAAAAATCCTTGTTTCATTATTGTGATTATAAACTATATCAAGCTCATCATTAGCAGTTGCTCTCTTTGTTTATTGGAAAAAGTCTTGAACAGGCTTTCCAAAAATGTTGAATGTTTTAAAACCGATCTCAAATTCTTTTTTGATGATAATGTGTGTTTGTTTGTTTGTTTGTTGCTTGGCAGTCAACCTTAATGGTGTATACTGTAGAAGTAGACACAGAACTATGACCTACATGATAAATTAAAGTTTATTTTCTATAATAATGTCAAATTTTAAAACTGTAATAATAACTTAAATTCACCGTTATATTGGTCTGAAGAGTAGAAAAGTAAGCAGCAAATAGGGCGAGCCTTTCCATTTTATTTTAAGTACAGCTAGATGTATTCCGGGGCAATTAATTGAGCAACTGAGAGGTAAAATACTATAATTCAATAGAAAAATATGGTCTGGCGAATACACCAAGCCTAATAACCTAGGGACTCATATGGTTGGAAAACAGAACCAGGTCTTTTTGGTTAAACTCTAGATCCCCATGTGTGGCATAGTATGCATACGCATGCTTACGTGTCTATATATCAAGAACACACTACAAATAAATGAATAAGCATAATTTTAATAATGTTCATTGTAAAACATGCGTATAAGTAAAGTATCTATTTTAATGCATGTAATAAATGTCTGTAACAAGAATTAGGAAAGTTTGGACTGGGGAACTCACTCAGTGAGTACGAAGATTTCCTTTGCAAGTATGAGTGGCTGAGGATGTAGCTCAGAGGTAGTGGGTCTGTTGTACGCAGGGCCCTGAGTTCAATTCACAGTCCTAGAAAACAAAACAAATATGATGACCTGGATTCGAATCTCCAGCACCCACCTAAAGCATAGGCTGTGGCCACATGCATTTATAGTCTATGTGCTGGGACAGGAAGAAATGCAGAATGGTTGGTCTTTCTGCCTTCCAGTCTTCCGCATCTCAAGAAAATGAAGTGGAGTGTGATAGAATCAGACACTGAATGTCTTGTTTTTGCCTCCTCAAGCATGAGCATGTTGGCCAACATCTCCATATAGAATACATCTTAGAAATACATCAAAGTAAAATCTGGGCGTGGTGGCGCACACCTTTAATCCCAGCACTTGGGAGGCAGAGGCAGGCAGATTTCTGAGTTCGAGGCCAGCCTGGTCTACAGAGTGAGTTCCAGGACAGCCTGGGCTATACAGAGAAACCCAGCCTCAAAAAACAAAAACAAAAAACAAAACAAAACAAAAAAAATACATCAAAGTAAAAAACAAAATGTTCTGAGAAAGACAATTCAACAATTTCCTTTAAGAAAGACAGTCTTGGAAGTATGAAGAAGTAGTTTAAACTTAATTGCTAAATGATTGGAGAAGATTTGAACACACAACACACACACACACACACACACACACACACAAACATAAAAGTATTTTCACTTTCACATTGGTGATGTTCTGTATTGGTGGGCATTAACAAATTTACCCAATTACAAGAAATGGGAGGCATATTAATAGATGCTGCATTAAGAAACATACAGTGGAATCCACACTTAGAACTCTGAAAGAGAATGAGTGCAATCACAGTATGGGCCAAGCTGGTATGCAAAGCATTGAATGCTGTGCTGATCTGCTATCACCACGAAGCATGTTCCTACATACTGTATATAGTGTTCCCTCACCACATTCACAGTAGTGACACACGACATCAGTTACTCAGGTGTGTCAAGAGAATACTTTGGTGACTTGCCTGTTACTTCAGTGAAAGCACACTTCTCTTCATTTTCAGGATTGTTATTTCTCACATCACTTTATTCCCTCCATAACCAGGTAGTTTTCCCTCCTTTTTCTTCTGTGGAATCTCTTATGTAACTCAGCAATTAATTCCCCACATTTACTCCAATACATAGCTTTTGTCATAAGACTTTTTTTGTTAAAAGATTTCTTTGCTATCACATTAATTTAATTGTTTGGTTGAATTAAGACAAATAAAATTCATTCAACTCAAAAAAGTAAGGGCACTAATACTGGAAACCATGACAGCACTGAGAAACTTTTTTCCTAATAGGTTTTGCGAATACCAACTTCAAAGAGTTATAATGATCACAATGAGTTCCAGCATAAGAGGCTTACTAAATACAAATTGTGGCAGAGCTCAGTTACAACCACACATAGTCTTTACTTAATAGTTTCTACCCATCTGCTCCATTAACACAGTTAGGTGAGCAATCAATGTGCTGGCAAGACATTTCTTAAAAAGCAGTAAATATAACAAGTTTAATTAAAACAAATTAATATATTATTTTACACCATTTTATTATATGCAACAATTTCTTGATATTTTATTTAAGTTTAATAGGCACCATAATGTTATCTACACTCATTTATGTAAACTACAGAAAGTGGCTGAGCTGAATTGTTCTTATGACCAAGACATGAGGCCACCTTGTATTGCTAATCTTCAGTGAAAGAACCCTATAACTTAATTTTCTGGTCACAAACTTATTCAGCTGAAGTAGGTGGTAAAAAAAAAAAACCAAAAACAAAACCAAAACAACACAAAACAAAACAGTGCTTTCAAAGATGAATCTCACATGAAGTTCAATACTATAGCCTATTTTTTCTTCTCAATCTAGTTGAACTGAATTGCGTGTATTGGTTTCTTTATTTTAAAATTACTATATATATTTAAGGTAAATTTCCATAACCCAGTTTTATCCTTAACTATGAAAGCTATTTTTGCATAAGTAGCAATTTATTCTTTGAATTGTTTTGTTTCTCTTGAAATAGATTCTAGCTAACAAATAATATAACTCAGGCTGACCTTTTACTCAAAAGTCGTCTCTATGCTTCCCAAGTGCCTGGGATTACTGGCTTATATCATCAGGCCTTAATAGTGGTTCATTTTTATGACAGCTCGTTCTTGTTTCTCCTTGTTTTCTTTGACTCCCCAAAGATTGTGCATTATTATTATGGAACAAATTAATTTTAACGCTCAATGTTCTTCATCAGTGGGACCAACGTATGTAAGATTATGCATTAATCATTTGATTTGTGTTGATATATATGTAGGCTTAAAGTGTTTGGTTTGAAATATTCCACCGTTAAGTTAAAGCAATAACTTATTTTTAAATTTAATCTCCTGAGA